>CAIGQV010019356.1:1373954-1385963 GCA_903798115.1 Danio jaintianensis
GGCCATCCGCGGCGCCATCTTATCGGTGTTATTCACCTTAAAAGGGAATAACAGAACCACTTTAATAAGGGAATTAAGTATGACAAAGAATTATTCCACACGGCACCATGGCTGCTGGTTTTCTTCTAATAAATGAACTCAATTCCTGACATTTAAATGTCATTCTGAACTATGGAGGGTGTACAGAAAGGTTACGCTGCCCACAGGTAAACAACATGAAGAGAAGAGGCTAAAATCATAAACCTGACAGGCTTCTTGCTTTAGAAAACTGCTCAGGCTCTCGCAGAAAGTTAAAAACACAGTAAAGCAGAGTAATTCTTAAAATAAAGAGTTATGCATTAAACCAGCATGACTTTTATGCATGGATATGTTTCGATTGGCTACAGAACAAACCACTGTTGTCCAATGACTTGCTTAGTTAACCTAATTAAGCCTTTAAGTTGCATTTTAAAGGGGACTTATTATGCAAAAATCACTTTTATAAGGGGTTTAAACACAGTTGTGTGGCAACAGTCTGTGAATATAACCAGCGTCTAATGGTAAAAATGTATTACTTATATTTTTTATAATCACACTTGATAAAACAGCCTACAGAAACACATTCTCCCTTTGTACGTGTCATCAGAGGGGGAAAGCCCCGCCCACTAGTGGCGATCTCTCCCTCATTGGCATAGGACGTTAGTCTTGTTTTTGAATCTGCCACTATGCTGACACATAGGCATCTGTAGCTCCACCCTCTTATGAAAAGAGTACAATCTCATTTGAATTTAAAGCAACAGTCACCAAAATGGCACAGTTTGGATTAAAGCCTAAAAGGGTCAGTTTCAGAGCGTTATAAAACGTGGTATTTTGTGTGGTATTTTGAGCTGAAACTTCACATACACACTCTAGGAGCATCAGAGACTTATTTTACATCTTGTAAAAAGAGACATAATAGGTCCCCTTTAAGCTGAATATTAGTATCTTGCAAAATAACTAGTAAAATATGATGTACTCTTATCATGGCAAAAATAAAAGAAATTAGTTTTTAGATTAAAATAAAATATTAAAGATCAAACTATTGCAAAAACAGGCATTTATACAGTGCTCAGCATTTATGAGTATACCCTCCCACAAATCTCTCATTTAAATTAATATTTTCTATAGGATGCTTTACAATATTATATTTGTGCATATACATTAGATTAGTCAGTACTGAAGCCAAATCTGGAGCTCATCTAACAAAATAACTTACAATAATGGTTCAAAAATTAGTGGCCCAAATTTATAAGAATATACAGAAAACTATTAAATAACATTTTCAAAAATAGCAAAAATCAATTCATTTTAATATCAAATAATTTTTTTTGCAATATTTTGCATGCATTTAATTATTCCATTTCTAAAGATGTTCTGTGACTAAAATATTATTTTAATAAATATATCTGTTTAATAAATCTGATTTGTTCAAATGCACCAATATATATTACCCATATTCACTGAGAAATAGATAAAAAGCACGGTATATAGTATGTACATGACAGCATGAAGGATGGCTGTGCATTGAATTAAACTTTTTCATTATTATTTTTGTATGTGATTTTTATATTGTCCGTTCATTACATGGAAAAGTATAATGAGAGCTGATATTGCGGTGAGTAAATGTGGCTCAGTTTTGATACAATTCATGTGGTCCTTTTCAAGTTTCCACACAAATGTGTAATGGGGTTAAAATCTGCTGAAAAGATGCTTCAGAAAACACTAAATCACACACGGGCTTCATTTCAAGAGGTTATGAATGACAGTACTAACAAACAATCTACTGTAAGATGCTTATCCAGCTGATTCGTGTCCAAATCATGATATAGAATCATTAATACATGATCCTTCTGGAGCTGCAGGCTGGAGAAAATCAAGTTGTATGTTTGGAGAACAAAAACTTTTTGTTTTGCTGCCCAGAATGAGACTTGAATTAATTTATGGCATGTCTTTATGTCTGAGGTCTGAAACATATCACAATGAGAATACACAGTCTGTTTGAATTAAAACTAAAGCCTGAATGCTAGCATAAAAAATAATAATAATAAAATAAAAAATAAAATAAAATAAAATAAAATACCTGTCTAGAAAATGCTTCTTGATTTAAGATTTTTTTTTTTACATATTTGGACTAGAAAGACAAGTAAGAAATTCTTCTTTTTTTTTTTGCATTGTAACTGAGTCGCACATATTTTAATTAACTGCATAACTAGTCATAACCGCTGGTCATCACCGGACTGCAGGATCTGAAGCCTGTGATTGGGCAGATTTACACAGAAACAGGGGCTGTACTGAATCTTTGCAGTTTTATCAGCTCCACACGCAAAGGTGTGATGTGGATGAGAGACAGGCCTATTCTCTCTCTGCACTTATTTCAGTTTTTTTTTTTTTTTTCTCTTTTGGGTGTCTGACAGCTTTATTATTATTATATAATAATAATAATAATAATAATGTTCCTCACGGTGGCACAGTGGGTAGCACAATCGCCTCACAGCAAGAAGGTCGCTGGTTCGAGCCTCGGCTGGGTCAGTTGGCATTTCTGTGTGGAGTTTGCATGTTCTCCCCGTGTTGGCGTGGGTTTCCTCTGGGTGCACCGGTTTCCCCCACAAGTCCAAAGACATGCGCTATAGGTGAATTGGGTAAGCTAAATTGTCCGTAGTGTGTGTGGATGTTTCCCAGTGATGGGTTGCGGCTGGAAGGGCATCCGCTGCGTAAAACATATGCTGGATAAGTTGGCGGTTAATTCCGCTGTGGCGACCCCTGATTAATAAAGGGACTAAGCCGAAAAGAAAATGAATGAATGAATGAATGAATAATAATAATAATAATAATAATAATAATAATAATAATAATAACAATAATAACAACAGATAGATAGCAGAATTAAACAAAAAATAAAAATACCAGCTACTTTTAGAACACTGTTGTAAAAAAAGTAAAAATATATATACATTTATTAAAAAATATAATAATAATAAAACTGAGCAAAAATGTAAAAAATAAAACAAAAAGTAATAAATAAAAAATTATAAATAAAATAAAACTTAAACACTCCTGTGACATTTATCACATTTTGTGAAAAAAAACAGAAACATAAAAATAAATATAATTACAAAATAAAAAAAAATTAAAAATAAACTATTATTAAAAAACCCTTTTTCTCTAGCACTTTTAGATTTAGATTGGACGTTTAGATTACATTAGACTTTTAGACACTTCCTGAACTGAAATAAAATTTAAAAGAATAATAATAAAATAAAAATAAAATAAAAAAGACTTTAAGTTTATAAAGAAACTTACCCAAAACTTTTCACACAATTAGTTAAAATAATGACACAAAATATTAAAAATAATGTAACCCAGAGTATATTTGGGTCACCGTTTTGATGCACTATACTTGTTTAGCGTGGTTTGGAGATGCTTTATTAATGACTTTCTGCTTGAGAATCACTAATAAAGCATTTCAAAACAATGCTAAACAGGCATTCATTTCAATTTAAGTTTATTTGTATAGCACTATTTACAATAATTATTGCTTCAAAGCAGCTTTACAAAAGGTGCACATTATTGCATTACAATCAAAATCAGAAAAATAAAGGTTATTAATTACCATAACTTAATTAGATACCAAATAACTTCAACTAATTAACTAGTAACTAATCACTTTTAACAGTTAAAGTTATTATATATAAGCATAGTTAACCTGCAGTTATATAGTATATAGGTGATGTTTATGTGTACGTTCAATGAAGTATGTTTGTGTATTAAGTGTATGTGTTGTCCTTGAAGGTATAGTACATAAACACTTAATTCAATATTACTGCAATATTCGGTAACCCAAATTTACTCTGGGTTACCACAACAATAAAATATAAAAAACAAAAAAATCTGCTATATAAGCATACCTGCGACTTTAAGCACACTCTGTGAGGTGTGTGTGATGGGTGAAGTGACTCCCACAGGAGGATTGCGGCTCTTTCTGCTGCTCGTCTGTCCGAGACTCTGAGGTTTTTTCAGCTCTGCTTTACTCATCTTGTCCAGCGCGGGACCGTCCGGCAGACGAGTTTTCCTCCATTTGCAGGACGGCTCACTTTTAAGGCTGCCGGTGTCATAAACTCCATCAGCTTTCCTTAAACACTTACTGTCCTCGCTGTACCAGGCCAGACCACTTTCCACCAGAGAACGCTTTTCTGCATCCGTCCGCAACTACAAAACACACACACACAACAATATTAATACAATAAATATTACAATAAATTAAACTAAACTAAAAAAATAAATATAACTTTTAGCACACTTTGTTGTAAAAAATCTAAACATCAGATTTATTATTATTATTATTTATTTTGAAATTGACGCTGCAGGTAAATAGGGTAAAATATGTAACTAATAGTCATTGCCATACTTCCCTTATTTCAAGAACTGTTAAAAAAATATTACAACTTTTCTAAATTGTTATGGTTAATTATGTATTATTTAATTAAATATGAGCTGAAATTGTGACTGCATTTAACTTTTATTGACATTTTTAATAGTTACACTTTACAATAACGTAATGAATTACTATTAATTCTATTAATTAATTAATTAATTAGGTAATGAGTTACTAACATGATCTAATAATGAACAATAAAGCATTTAATGAACAATGAAGCTTTGTGTTTGTTTTTTGTGTTTGTGTTTGGTGATGTTTAGTAACATTTTGTGGGGCCAAAGATTAATTTCCACATGTGTGGACAATAAAGACTTCTAATCTAATCTAATCTAATCTAATCTAATCTAATCTAATCTAATCAAATCTAATCAAATCTAATAATTTATTAATCATAGTTCAAATAAATGCATGCATTATTAAAACGCAAGTTTGTGTTTGTTAATATTAGCTAATGTTAACTTAACATTAACAAAGTGACTATTATTGATATTTTTATAGTTTAGTAGTTACACTTTACAATCAGATTCAATTAATTAATATTAGTGAATGTATTTAACATGAACTTAAAATGAAAATGATGTTAACTCAACATTGAAAAAAGTCATATAAGCCGTAAAATGTCACTTGTATTAATATAATATCACTTTTATTGATATTTTAAATAATTTAGTAAGGCAGGGCAAAGCAAGTTTATTTTTATAGTACATTTCATACACAATGGTAATTCAATGTGCTTTACATAAACAAGAATAAATGAAACAAGAAAATAAAAACGATTAAAAGAATTAAAAAGAGATTAAAATCAGATAAAAACAGATTAAATGGTGTTAAAACAGGTTTTAAAGGAATGAAAAAGAAAAGAAAGACATAATAGTGCGTTCTGTGGGATGTAGCACAGTGCTCATTCAGTAAAGGCACGGCTAAACAGATGTGTTTTCAGTCTTGATTTGAATGTGCCTAATGTTGGAGCACATCTGATCATTTCTGGAAGCTGATTCCAGCAGCAGGGGGTGCAGTAGCTGAAGGCCAATTCACCCTGCTTTGACTGAACTCTCGAAGTTTATAATTTACTTGATCCTAATGATCTGAGGGATCTGTTAGGTTTGTATACAGTGAGCATATCTGTAATGTATTGAGGTCCTAGGCCATTTAGTGATTTATTGACAAGTAGTAATACTTTAAAATCTATTCTGAATGTAACAGGGAGCCAGTGTAAAGACCTGAGGACAGATGTGATGTGCTCTGACTTTCTGGTTCTGGTCAGAATCCTGGCAGCAGCGTTCTGGATGAGCTACAACTGTCTGACTGTCTTTTTGGGAAGGCCAGTGAGGAGTCCATTACAGTAATCCACTTAGTAGTTACACTTTAAAATAAGGTTCAATTAGGTAATGTTAGATGAAGTATTTTTTTATTTTACACTATAATTTATACACATGGCACATGTCTAATCCTACACTTTGGGGTTCCACACAATTCATGTTGTCCCAACACAAATCAATTAAGTTAATTTAACAAATTAAAGTGGATTGAACGTAAAACAATTAAGTTGTCCCTAAAAAATCTCAAGAATTGTGTTGTTTCAGCTCATGTTAAATAAGTAGCTTGAACAAGCAGCAAAGTCATTTTTTCTGAGTGTAACACCGCAAGTTTTTGCAGAGATCTGCAAGCTCTCTTTCCATTCATGACTGACTTTCCCTCTCATTTATGATGAAACAGTTTTTCCACGGTGAAATCACATGGATAAAAGCTTCATGACACACTCACCAGTACAAACACACCATGAATAATGCGCGTGTTTCTGTTATCTGGGAGGTAGAAACTACAAACCAAGACATGAAGATTAATATGAGGTCTTAAAGAGGCATGACGTCAAAAAAAAAGTTAATCTTAACTCCTAAACTCCCTCTAAAATGCTTTTCTGTGCACACTAATGAAGTCTCAAGCCGAGCGCATTCCTCTGAAGGAAATATCTCCACATTAACATGCCATTTGTGGGTAAAAATATCGCAATGAAGCACCAAAAATGACGACGCCAAGAATATGGTATTTCTCTTTTCACAGCATCCCAGAGTAAAGAGCAGATGGCGCATTGAGACGCATCTACAAAATTTCATGTATCCATACAGTGATGATGTTACCATGGCAACACAGCAAGTCTATCAAGTCCTATTGTTGGCCTTTTTGCCCATGTGAGCTTGAAAATTTGTCATTTGTGGCTTTTAATAAGGGAAACAAAGATCTGCTTTGATTGGGAACTGATAGAAGTGCTTCAAACAAGCAAACGACAGGCCCAATAGAAAACATCTGCTCTTAATTCATCCCAGAAAATAATCAAAGGCAGGCGTTTGAGCCGCGGTTCACGGTGACTACAAGCTCTCCTGGCTTGACTATGCACTGCAAGAAATGCAGGGTTTCACAAAATTCATTCATGTTGTCCTAACACAAGTTGATTAAATGAACTTAACAAATTTAAGCGGATTGAACATAAAACAATTAAGTTGTCCGCCCCAAAAAATTCAAGAATTGTGGTGTTTTAGCTCATTTTAAATAAGTAGCTCGAACAAGCAGCAAACACATTTGTGTGAGTGTGACATTATTTTAAAATACAATTCTCACTATTAATAAACCAACATCTATGACTTTTGCATCAATAAACTTCTAATTTGCTGCTTATAGACAGTTATTTCAATAGAAGTTGGGTTTAGGTATTAGATTAGGGATGTATATAATCATGTAGAATATGAACTTTATACAGTAAGTACTATAATAAACAGCCAATATCTTAATAATAGGCAGGTTATTAACCACTATAGTTAAAAGTGATTATTGGTACTTAAACTAAATTGTTACCACATAGTTATTATTTAGGGCTGTCAAACGATTAATCGCATCCAAAATAAGTTTGTATTTACATACTGTGTATAAATAAATAAATAACTAAATAAATAAATAAATAAATAAATAAATAAATAAATAAATATTTCTTTATATAAAATACCAAAAAAATACAAAACCAAAATATTTACATATATATTTATAATTTGTATAAGATATAAATATTTAATTTATAAATGTAAATAAAAGTTGTCAAATATATGCAATTATGTGTGTATTTATATATGTATACAAAATAAATATACACAGTACACATATATACTTTGTAAATACAAGTTTTTTTTGTATGTGATTACTCGCAATTAATATTTTAACAACATAATAATAATAATAATAATAATAATTATTATTATTATTATTATTATTATTACTATTAATATTATTATTATTATAAATGTGTTCCCCTATGGCAAAATATTGATTTTAGGGCAAGAAAATACAAGTAAATAAAACATAATTTTACATTTTGTTATTGCCATACTTCCCCAACTTTAAGTATGAATATGAACAATGAATATTTTGAACTGCAAATGTTTTTTTTTTTTGTATTTTGTATTTGTATACAACTTTTCTGAAAAGTTTTCCTTAAATATGCATTTCAGGTTTTATTAAATTAACTCTAAATATAATAAAGTCTAACACAAAAATCTGAACATTGGATGTTTTTCATTTTTCAAAATTCTTTTTTGACATATTAGGGGTCAAAGGTTTAACATAAAGGTTTTTGGTTTCTTTTTAGCGCTCTATAATTCAAAATAAACTGCCAAAAGCAAGAAAAAAACATTCACATTTGTTGGTTGTTGAAGAAAATGCTGTATATACAACGAGGCAAATTATGAGCATATCCCTTTATAAAAACCTTCAGAATATATCTATGAATAAAAGGGTGAAGTTTGGTGCGTGTAAATCCTAAAGAAATGGAGATTTATGGTTCAATGCTGCAGAAAAATTAATTTTAAGAAAACAACCTTTAAAATTCATATTATTGTAAATGAAATCTACAGACACCAATTGATAAAGCACAAAATAACAAACAAAGTGTATTATGGATGTTTTCTTTACATTACACTGAAAAATATATTCATGAAAAGCCAAAAAAAGATAAAAAAAAAAACATTTCTTGCCTTTTACGATGCTTTCATAACATTAATTTCATAAGCTGTAAATTTAGGACACAACTATAACTATAAAATCTATACAGCTTATCAATGAAAGAAACATTCAGGCCGTTTATTTAACTGCGAAAAACAGCAGACGACCAAACCAGAGACACGATAAATTGAAGAAGACAGAAACACCAAACCACAGTCTGAAACCAGAGCCTGAGACTGTCAGGACATCTTGCTTTCTCTTGTACTGACACTAAACAAACTCTCAGAGTTATTTTATGCCGATGTTTACCAGAAAAGCAATGTCAAAAACAGATGCAGAAGTCAATCTAATATGTGCCTTGGAATTCATATATATTTTTAGTTTTTAATCAGCGGTTGTATGTTCACATTTCATTTTAGGACAAACAACTTCACTGGTAATTATCTATGTACACTGTTAAAATATCTGCTATTTAACAGCTGTGTGTATCTTATGATTTATGCGTGGTTTCCTTTTATGTATTTGTTTGTTTTGAATGTGCGCCCTCTTGTGACAAATGACATACTGTGCCTTTAAAGGGATAGTTCACCCAAAAATGAAACTTTACTCACTATTTACTCTCCCTCTATAGAGGTTCCAAAACATTTATGAGTTTATTTCTTCTGTTAAACACAAATGAAGATATTTTAAAGAAAGCTGGAAACCTGTAACCATTGACTTCCATAGTATTTGGTTTTCTTGCTATGGAAGTCAATGGTTACAGGTTTCCAGCTTTCTTTAAAATATATTATTTTGTGTTCTACAGAGGAAAGAAAGTCAAGCAGGTTTGGAACAAGTGGAGGAGTAAATAATGACAGAATTGTATTATTTTGGGGAAACTTGAGGTTGCCTCTTATTTTAAATTAGAAGAAAATAATAAAAAACAATTGTAACTGTATATAAATGTTATGACAAGTCACTAAGTATACAATTGTATCTACGTTTTATTTATTTGTTTATATTTTACTTCTTAAAATATTTTATTTTTTTATTTTTTTACTTAATTTTTATTTTATTTAAATTTATTTTATTTTTATTTAAATTTATTTTATTTAAATTTTTTAATTATTTTTTTTTTTATTTAATTACATTTTTTTATTTTATATTTAATTTAACCTAACTTTTTATTAAATTTTTGCATGTTTTATTTTAATTTAAAATTATAATTATTTTAATTTTAATTTTATATTTAATTAAATTTTATTTAATTCTATTTAATTAAAAATATATATATATTAATAATTGAATTTTATTCAAATTTTAATTTAAATTTAATAATTAAATTAAAGATGAATTAAAATTACATTTAAATTAAATTAAATCACTTTTGCGTGAGGGTCTTACCATGACGGAGGAGTTGCGTCTGGAGCCCACAGGTGTGGTGGGCAGAGAGTTGAGAGATGAGCTGGCGTTCAGATCCTCCGAGCTCAGGTTATCAGATCCATCACTCAGACCACTGCTGATGGAGCTGCTCTCGTCCCAGCTGAACATAAACACAGAGAGAGAGAGAGAAGGTTAGAAGATACCAGAAAAGGTGAAATGAAGATGAAAAAAAGAGATGAACCGCACAGAAACACACCCAGTGCATTTTTTTTGCTGCTCAGAGTTTGCATTTAGAGTGTGATTCATATATAGTGTTAAGTTTATAAAGTCAGATTCAGTTTTTTGTCTTCTGAATTTGGAGTTTACAGTACATCTCGTGATTATATATATTTTTCTCAGAATGTTGAGTCTATAGCTGCGGCTTTATTTATTTATTTATTCATTCATTGATTCATTGACTCATTCATTCGTTCGTTCGTTCATTCATTCGTTCATTCGTTCGTTCATTCGTTCGTTCGTTCATTCATTTATTTTATTCTTTTTTTCAAAATTGACATTTTTCAATAGTGACTTTCTTTTGGAATCCTGAGTTTATATCTCCCAGGTCTGATTTTTTTTTTTTTACTGGAAACGTATCTTTTTCTATCAGAAATAACATCTCATGATTATGACTTTTTTCCTCAATTTTGGATCATCTTGCAAATAAAAATGTTGAGTAAACATTCAGCAATTCAGATTTTTATTTACTTTTTTTGTAATTCCAAGTTCACATTACATAAGACTTTTTGTCAGAATTGCAAGTTTGCATCTTTCTGGAATTTTGAATTTGTCGATTTTGAGCCCTTCCAGAATTTTAGGGTTTGTGTCTTGCAATTCCGAATATAAAAAGTTATGATTGCGAAAAAAAAATGTAGTATGAAAATAAGAGTGCATTCATTCATTCAATCAATCATTCATTCATTTAAAAAAAAAAAACGTATATTTTTCATGGCATTTAAATGGTGACCTGAACCATTTCTATTTGGATAAAAGCATCTGCTAAACGACTAAATGTAAAATGTAATGTACATTTCTGAGCATTTATCTTCTAAATCTTTACAGCAGAAACAAAAATGTGATATTAAACATTATTAAATGTGATATGTTCCTCCATGGAGCAGCACGGTGGCGCAGTGGGTAGCACAATCGCCTCACAGAAAGAAGGTCGCTGGTTCGAGCCCCGGCAGGGTCAGTTGGCATTTCTGTGTGAAGTTTGCATGTTCTCCCCGTGTTGGCGTCGGTTTCCTCTGGGTGCTCCAGTTTCCCCCACAAGTCCAAAAACGTGTGGTATAGGTGAATTGGGTAAGCTAAATTGTCCGTAGTGTATGTGTGTGAATGGGAGTGTATGGGTGTTTCCCAGTGATGGGTTACAGCTGGAAGGGCATCCGCTACGTAAAACATGTGCTGGATAAGTTGGCGGTTCATTCCGCTGTGGCGACCCCAGATTAATAAAGGGACTAAGCCAAAAAGAAAATTAATGAATGTTCCTCCATAGCAACCATTCAATCTCAATTTCACTTCGATATACAGTAGTATATCCGAGGAGAATGAACTGAGATATAGAAGAGCGAAATCATTTGTCAGTCCTTCATATGGGAACCTTTTCTGCTCCATTAGCTGACCCAGGAACAGACAGCAGGATCTCAATGGGACAGATGTCTTCACCATATGACCAGACACTCAGTTTACCACACAAGCTCAATGCCGTATCTACTTTCCAAAAACATTACAGGGGATGCAGATATAAAAGCAAATGATAGGTAGTGATTACAGAGCTTTTAAAATAGTGTAGAGACTGTTCCTAAGGTCAGTGAGTTTATGAATGTTAAAGCGTAAGTCTTGTAACTGTGGGTTTGTCCATCTGTTCTGAACGAAGGAAAGCCACACTGGATCATCAGGATTCATCTGCAGTCCCGCATCACCAAGAGGAGATTTAAGCCCAAAAAAATGTACATGTGAACACAGAAGCACTGCAAGCTCTGCATATTTTCAAGATCTGCTAATTCTATTACATTCATGCTTTATGACCTGTCCTCTTCATAAGTCAACATGTTTACTATTCACAACTACAAATTCAGCAAGTTTTAACGCATCATCTTTCTCTCTGTCTGTCTGTCTGTCTGTCCATCTGTCAATCTGTCTGTCTCTCTGCCTGTCCATCTTTCTGT
>CAIGQV010019356.1:1385973-1406935 GCA_903798115.1 Danio jaintianensis
GTCAATCTGTCTGTCTCTCTGCCTGTCCATCTTTCTGTCTGTCTGTCCATCTATCTTCTCGTCTGTCTGTCCATCTCTTCGTCTGTCTGTCCGTCTGTCCATCTCTTCGTTTGTCTGTCCATCTGTCTGTCTCTCAGCTTGTCCATCTTTTCGTCTGTCTGTCCATCTATCTGCTCATCTGTCTGTCCATCTCTTCATCTGTCTGTCCATCTCTTTGTCTATCTGTCTGTCAGTCCATCTTTTCGTCTGTCTGCCTGTCCATCTTTCTGTCTGTCTGTCCATCTATCTGCTCATCTGTCTGTCCATCTCTTTGTCTATCTGTCTGTCAATCCATGTTTTCGTCTGTCTGTCCATCTATCTGCTCGTCTGTCTGTCCATCTCTTCAACTGTCTGTCCATCTCTTCGTCTGTCTGTCCATCTGTCAATCTGTCTGTCTCTCAGCCTGTCCATCTTTTTGTCTGTCTGTCTGTCGGTGTGTCCATCTGTCCATCCGGCCATCTGTCTTGTCCATCTCTTCATCTGTCTGTCTGTCCATCTCTTTGTCTGTTTTTCCTTCTGTCTGTCTGTCCGTCTGTCTGTCCATACGTCAATTTGTCTGTCCATCTGATTGTCTGACTGTATTTCTCACTGTCAGTCCATCTCTTCGTCTATCTGTCCATCCATCTCATCGTCTATCTGTTCGTCTGTCCGCCGTCTGTCTGTCCATCAATCATTCTGTCTGTCTATCTGTCCAACTGTCTGTTTGTGTTTCTGTCTGCCTGGCTGTTTGTCCATCTGTTTGCCTGTCTGTCTGTCCGTCCATCTATCCTTCTGTCTGTCTATCCATTTGTTTGTCTCTCGGTCTGTTATTCTGTCCATCTGTCTTGGTCTGTCCTGTCTGTCCATGCTGTACATCTGTCTGTCTCTCTGTAAGTCCATCTGTCTATCTGTCGGTCTCTTGGTCTGTCTGTTTGTTTGTCTATTGTCTGTCCATCGTCTGTCTCTGTCTGTCCATCTATATGTCTATCTGTCTTTCTCTTGGCCTGTCCATCTCTTTATCTGTCTGTCCATCCGTCTGTCTCTCAGTCTGTCCATCTCTATATCTGTCTGTCCATCTATCTGTCTGTCTTTTGGTCTGTCCATCTGTTTCTCTGTCTGTCTGTCTGTCTGTCTGTCTGTCTGTCTGTCCATCAGTCTCTTTCTGTCTCTATGTACATCTGTCTGTCCATCTCTCTATCTGCCTGTCCATCCGTCTGTCTCTCTGTCAGTCCATCTCTCGGTCTGTCCATCTGTCTGTCTATTTTTCTATCTCTTGGTCTGTCTATCTTTCTAGCTGTACATCTGTCTGTCCATCCGTCTGTCTCTCTGTCCATCTGTCTGTCTCTCCATCTGTCTGGCATCATGCTTCTCTAAAGTACTTAGTGGTTTCCGACTCAGCAGAGTCTACAGAGATGGAAAAGGGAATTATGGGTGCCAAAGAATCAGAGGACAAAAATGGCTTGTTGATGTTCGGCAGAGCAGCTGAAGGAGCCAGCAATTTGTGCTAATTACAGGTTGTGTGGGCAGAAAGGGGAGAGAATGGACTTGCCTACATCTCTCTACGACTCCCGCAACGACATTTCTTAATGCTTTTCTTTTCCACATCAATTTCTGTTTCCTCCCGTTTGAAAAGTAATGGTGGCACACTGGAGCCAAGAGCTGGTCCACGTCTGCGTCAGCTACTTTGAGCCTCATCTGAACAGGAACTGTGATTGCTGAGATATTACATAACGTAAAGAGCAAAGAACAAGACTAGATGTAGACATTTAGATTTTCTGAAGCAAATGAGAGAGGTCTCCGTGTGCAAAACTCATTGGCTCAATGCTAAAGCATACAAGGTAAATGAGGAAGATGCTACAGTGTTTTAAGGTACTAAGGTGTAAAAAGGAGTTTTACAAAAAGCTGCAATTAAATACAATATGAAAAAAATATATATATAAAATTTTCAAATATTGCCTTGGCTACAGACTAGGGGTGCATCATTTCAGCATTGATATCGCAATGTGCAAATCTGCAATAGTCACATCGCAGGATCTGCAATGTTGAGTCGGGATTATAATGATCAGAAACCACAGTTGAGAACACGTGATTTGTGGAGTCATTGCAAAGTTGAACTTTAATTTAATAGTGTGGATTTTTTAGAAAAAGCCCAGCGACTATGATTGACTATGATTTCAAGCAAATGTATACCATTTGCCACTTTAACAGATTAAATGTGTTAATTATTTATACAACGAAGACTATACAGTGTTTATTTAGATTTGATAATTGAATTTCTGTACCTCAATACTGTTAGACTCCACCAAAAGCCATAAATTGTCGTTCATTTCATTTTTACCTTTGTCCTGATGTTTTCATCTGTGCGTTAATTCGTTTATTTTATTTTGTATATTTTATGCAGATGGACTCTTATACAAAAATTATCCCAATCATTTATAATCGCAGAAAAACAAAATATCGCAATGTTGTTGTTTTTTCCCAATATCTACAGCCCTAGTACAGACCTATGCAAAATAGTTGGACTTCTAAAATGTCTAAAACTTAAATAAAAATAAAATACTGAAATACTTACAATATAATGAACTTAATGAACTGAAAAGATCAATAATATCTTATTTCAGTAACTTCTTATTTCTTATTTATATATTATTTCATTATTCATTCATTCATTTTCTTTTCTGCTTAGTCCCTTTATTAATCTGGGGTCGCCACAGCGGAATGAACCGCCAACTTATCCAGCATATGTTTTACGCAGCGGATGCCCTTCCAGCTGCAACCCATCACTGGGAAACATCCATACACACTCATTCACACACATACACTACGGACAATTTAGCTTACCCAATTCACCTATACCACATGTCTTTGGACTTGTGGAGGACACCGGAGCAACCGGAGGAAACCCACGCCAACACTGGGAGAACACGCAAACTCCACAAAGAAATGCCAACTGACCCAGTCGAGGCTCGAACCAGCGACCTTCTTGCTGTGAGGCGAACGTGCTACCCACTGCGCCACCGTGCAGCCCATTATTTCATTATATTATATAGAATTTTTTTCAGTATTATATAGATATATAGACAAATGGCCCTAAAACCCTAAACGCTAAACCCTATATATCCCTCATTAGCGCCCCCTGTAAGGTGCATTTCTGCTAAGGCTTGACACTTCATAGCAGGATTGAACACTAGATAGATAGATGGATAGATAGACAGACAGATAGACAGATAGATAGACAGACAGACAGATAGACAGAGACAGATGGATAGATGCATAGATAGATAGATAGACACAGACAGACAGATAGATATATAGATACTGAAATAAATACTGAAATAAAAATTTAATCTAAACTTTAAACAATAAAAGGCACAGAACATTTCTAAAGCTAAACTAACATTCAAATGAACCAGAGATAAAAACTACATTTCTAAAACAAACTAAAATTTAAAATAAAGCTAATTCCAAACAATATATATATATTATTCATATATGTATTATTCACTATAATTTAAAAAGATTACAAATGTAATTAGTATTAAATATTATACTAATTATATTATTCATTCATTCATTTTCCTTTGGCTTAGTCCTTTTATTTATCAGGGGTCGCCACAGCGGAATGATCCGCCAACTTATCCAGCATATGTTTTACACAGCGGATGCCCTTCCAGCTGCAACCCAGTACTGGGAAACATCCATACACACTCATTCACAACAGCCAATTCAGTTTATTTAATTCACCTATAGCGCATGTGTTTGGACTGTGGGGGAAACCGGAGCACCCGGAGGAAAGCCAAGCCAACACGGGGAGAACATGCAAACTCCACACAGAAATGACCCAGCCGGGACTCGAACCAGCTACCTTCTTGCTGAGAGGCGACAGTGCTAACCACTGAGCTACCGTGTCACCCCTAATTATATTAAATTATCATTAAAAATGTTTTTGAATAAAATACAATAAAAATAGTACATACTGTAACAACTTTTCTAAACTTAAACTAAAACTATAATTCACTGATAAGATTACATAAAAAAACATGAATAATATAAAGCATACTACAAATAAGTGCAGTTTAGCCTTAAACCCTCAGACAAAGCATGACATTATTCACATTCACAAAAAGCTCTGACTGACGAGAGGGAATCTCTTCTTCATTAGTTCACACTCTCTGTAATAAAAGTCCTGTTCTGTTTAGGGACTTCAGCAAACACTTGTGTCTCTATATTGGGCTGAATGAAGGATCATGAGGAGCCACTGTGGTCTCCAGAATGGGAAATGGTATCATCAATCTCATTTGAACATTTGGTGGAAGAAACCACCAAATAACTCAGGAAAACATTCATCACTGCAGCTGCGAAAAAGCAGAGCGAAAGGTACGCGTTGGAAATGGAAAAAGATGACAATGCAAGAAATACAGCTGGTTTCTTTAGCTGAAAATTATTGTTAAACGATGGTGAATAAATTGCTTTACTTCATTAATGTGATGAAGAAACTGTTTCAGATGGGATATTGCAAATATAACTTTAATTATATTTAATTGAATTTTAAGATTTTAAAATATCCACTACCTCCAGGGCTTTGCAGGGACTTTTTGTCTGCCAAAAATGACTGATTTAGTGATTTTTTTGTTCTCAAAACTTAAGCATTATTTGCTTCAATTATTGTATTTTATTGCTTAATATTTTAACATATATCATTACAGTAATGTTAATAGTAAATGTAAAGATCAAAATCAGATTTTTACCTTAAAATGATGACTTGAAACCACACAATAATATATAAACACAATAATAATAATAATAATAATAATAAACACAATAATAATAATAATAATAATAAAAAATCTTAACAAAAAAAGTGTCTTTGAGCTAATTTGAAGTTTCAATAAGCAAATTTCTTTTTTTAAATTAAAATAACAAATGACTTTTACTTTGTGTCTGTTCAAATGCATTTGACCATAAAATAATTTACATTACGAAAGCAATGCAGTCAAATGCACGTTCAAATACTTTTGGAAGAGGTAGAAAGCGGACAAAACACTGAAGAAAATGCATCTTCAAACCAGATTTAAATGGGACCTCAAAGACAAATCTGATTCTTCATCTAAACAAATAAAATAAATTGAAAACAAAACAAGCCGATTGGAAATATAAGCTTCAGCCTACTTTTTTTTGTGTGAAACAACTTCAACATACGTTTGACAGCAGTTTTAAGGTAAAATGAACACTAGGGGGCAGTATGACCCCAACAACTTTAGTTCCTTTTCACACTAATGATATTTACAGAGACATATTATTGACGAATAAAGGATTATTTTTGTGCAGTTCTTTACACAACACCTAATAAATACCACAAAACAACTTAATGTCTATAATTGAACATGTTTGCATCACTTATCTATCTCAATAGACCATTTTGAGGGATGTAAACAATAACAATGGTCCCAATGTATTTCCTGTTTTACATTTTTTATTTCTACAGCTTCCGAGAATCTAAAAAGAGCCACATATTGATAAATAATGTTATGACAGCTGTTTTAACATTAAGTTATGATTGAATTGCCTCCTGTTACAGTTATGAAATAGTTTGATAACAAGCAGGAAATGTTCATGGTGCCAATGACATGACCACATTGAAATGGTCTATATGGAAAACTTTTCTGGTGTGATCAGTTTTCTCGTAACTCACTTTGTACAGCATTGTATTTGTGCTGCCGAGTGCTCGGGTTCGAGTCTGGTGAAGTACGCTTCCACAAAAGAGAAAATCTATGTAAAATCAAGGTAAAACTATGTGGTGGCAGTGCACTTTTCTCTTAAGTTTGTTTTTGAAAACACTATTGTTTGGGTTTAGAGAAGGGTTTAGCTGTGTGGTTCGCTAGTTGATCTGTATGACAAGCTCCGCCTTCTCCTGGACGTGTACAAGAAGGACGTGTATCTGAAACGTACAACAAAACGTACTTAAAGTAACGTATTTCAGATTCGCAAAAATGTAGACAGCGCCCTCTAGTGGATTTGTCATCTGAAACGTGCCCAGAGCAAAATATTTTACATTTCACAAAAATTTAGGCTGAGGCATGTATTACAGATGAGTGAAAGAGTTAAATGTGATTGTTGAATAAAAGGAGTTACAGGAAAATTAATGTAATAAAAAATAATAACTAACAATAAATCTTGATTAAACCTCACAAAACTATAAACAGGATACAGGCTGCGATAGTAACTTTAAACAGTCCACTGGTGTCTATATCCTGTATATATAAATATGAAACTCAGCTCAGTTTACCAGATTTGACTAAGCAGCTAATACATGATGATGACAGAATCTTAAACCATTGTTTGCTCTGGCTGTAGCTCATATCGGCTGGTTGATTTGTATTCTGTGTGATTAAAAAAAACTCCTAATAATATAAGAAATGACTTTGGGTGGGGAGGTTTTGTTGGGCTTGATATATTGAGCAGTTATGTTCTCCTCCCAAAATCAGTGCATATGAAAAGCATCTGGGGTTTGTGAACTCCCAGCGCTCAGCACTCATATCAGCTGTGACTGTATTTTGAGTTACACCCATATTAAAGAAAAAAAATATATAGGATTCGATCCATTAGTGACACAATACGCAGGGGGAAAAACATCATGTTGAGTCTTGAGCTTTTTACCACTTGACCAGTTCATTTGAGCATGGTTATTCTAACAGTAAACACACTTATAAAATATCCTTCAGCTTCAAAAGAAAGAAAACTCTCTGCAGACCTTTAAAAATCTTAATTAGCGGCTCAAGACGCAACTTTGACCTCTGTTAACGCGAACATGCATTTCTCATGTTGTTGGTGTTGGAGTTTCTGGTTTGTCTTTTACTAATTGGAGCAGTCTGGTTTCTTCTTTAAAGACAATGTTAATGAGCAGTTTCTCATATTGCACAGCACCTGTATGAACTTCGGTAAGATTAATGATACATAGCGTGA
The DNA here is from genome assembly GCA_903798115.1 of Danio jaintianensis. NCBI lineage: Eukaryota > Metazoa > Chordata > Actinopteri > Cypriniformes > Danionidae > Danio > Danio jaintianensis. The sequence continues at coordinate 1,392,955 of CAIGQV010019356.1, forward strand.
CATCAGATAATGTTAGCCAACTAAAAACTATTATTGGTATAACTGAAAATAAAGAACTGAAATACACTATATATAGACTGAAACTACAATTGTTACCTTGACAAATAGCAGAAATTTAATAAGAGGTAGAAATAGGCTACTAAAATAAAAACTGAAATTTTAGAGTTGCTCTGAATGCAATTTATTCTGAGAATTTGCAACCAAAACTGTCAGTTTCATAATAAATATGATCTTGAATTACAAAACTGTTGTCTTATGTTGCAGGGGCTAATTGTCAAATATACACAAAATCAGTAAAAACTACAGATTTTTTCTTTTATGCCAAAAATCATTCGATTATTAATTAAAGATCAAGACATTTTGTACATTTCATACTGTAAATAGGCTACATAAAACTTTTTTTTTAACATTTTTAATTTCTTGTAATGAATTAAACAATAGTTTAATAATTCAGACTTAAAATCACCTAAAAGTAATTTATTTCAATATATTTAGGTTGTTTAACCCTCATATTGCAGATTTTAAACAGTTGTATATCACCCAGATGTTTTCCTATCCTAAAATTAATAAACGTTTATTCATTCAGCTTAAAGTTCATGTAAAACAAAAATCAATTTCGAAAAATATACCATTATGACTGGATTTTGGGGTCACTATTATTACAAATTATACAGAACAGCATCCAATTTGATGATCCCTAAAACAATAAGCGACTAGTAAAACAAAACACACTTCTGTCAAACGATTTCTCCTCCTTTACTCACTTTGAAAAGATCATTTTCCTGTTCATACGCGAAGATTCTGTCATGGCACGAAGATCTCCGCGCGCAAATCCTTCACTCATTGCTGAGTCACGCCAAATCACACACCGTCATGCTGTCTTTATCCGCGCTTAATCCAGTTCACATCCATTCAAACTCTCTGACTGAGAGAGCAGGAGTCCCAGCATCGGCAACACCCGCGTCGGACACCCCCACCTCCCGGACAGACCATAATCACATCCAGATGGAGAAACACCGGACACCGACATAATGTAAGCTTTACTGACCTGACTGAACAACACGTCGACAACAAGGAGGTCATTTTTTTTCAGTGTTTCCTGTTATAATTTTACTTCTGGAGAAAGTTGTAGCCTATTTATTTCAGCTTGGCTGGATTAAATATATATAAATATATAAGCTTCTTAAAAAACAACAGCTGCTATGGTCAATATTATTACCCTCCTTAAGAATTTCTTGCTGTTTCTTTTTCTGATTGATTACAGAAAACACCATTTAACAAGACTGTTATGACGCGTTTATCGGTCATCAGCATCTTAAATCCTTGAAAGTTTTTAATATTTAGATTTTTAAAAAACGTATGTACATTTATATGTATTTACGTATGTATTATATCATCTTTGCATCAAATTACAAAAAATGAATTACCGCTTATGTAAGGCATTCGAAATGCATATGTGTTCTCTCCTCTGGCTGCCGTCATCAGTCTCAACACAATTTGTTTCCTTTTTCTGAAAGTCTTGATAACACCATCGTCAAGTTTTTCTTTTATTATTTCAGGAAATACGATTGTAAAAAAAACATTTGTTGTACTCTCCCATTCACTGCGCTCTAAGTTTACCCCACTATGACGACTTTCGATACTGAGAAACCCGGAAATGTGAAAAGGGTTTTTGTCCAATGACTTGCCTAAATAGCCTAATGGGTTATATACACAAGGACTTTTAATTTTCAGTCAGCCAGCTCAAGCGCTTACAGTGAACTGTCATGCCATTACAAAATCGCCGCATTTAAGATCTGGTTTATTTAAAAATCAGTGATCTCCACTGCCTGATTGATATACGATATGAAGTGGGTCTCAGTCTGCACAAGAAACACTGCATTAAATTCCAGTTTTCCACACCATGTCTTTAAATTATGGAAATTTATTTTACCCCAGTATTTTCAATGGAGTTTCTGTGCTTGCCTGCTGCTGACGGCACTTGTGTTTAAACAGCTTTTTATCTCATTTTAAGCTTGAACAACTAAATGAATGCTTAAGTCTGTTTAACTGATTATATTTTAATTACACTACAACATCAATGCTGTAAAAGGAACTATATGAAATTGAAAATAGTCACATAAACTTCACCAGAAGTTTATCAGTGGGTGAAAAACTCTGTAGTTAAGCCTTTATAAATCACACTTAAGCTGAGTACTAGTATCTTGCAAAATAACTAAAATATTAGGCATATGTACTGTACAAACAAATAAGAAATGAGTTACAATTATTTATATGTTTAAAAATTGAGAACAAATTCGACATTTCCTGATAAAATGGCACTAAATACTGGCACCAATGTGAGTCTTTTTTCTTAAATTATAAATGAGTTGCACCTCAGAAGACGAAACACAATGGCTGCAATGTGGTGGCTTTTGGAGGCGTGAGACACTCTTTGGAAGCGCAGACTAATAATACTTATTTATAATAATAATCAAGACATTTCTAGAGGTAATAATAATGTTGGCTGCACGGTGGCGCAGTGGGTAGCACGTTCGCCTCACAGCAAGAAGGTCACTGGTTCGAGCCTCGGCTGGGTCAGTTGGCGTTTCTGTGTGGAGTTTGCATGTTCTCCCTGTGTTGGCGTGGGTTTCCTCTGGGTGCTCCGGTTTCCCGCACAAGTCCAAAGACATGTGGTATAGGTAAATTGGGTAGGCTAAATTGTCCGTAGTGTATGTGTGTGAATGAGTGTGTATGGATGTTTCCCAGTGATGGGTTGCAGCTGGAAGGGCATCCGCTGTGTAAAACAAATGCTGGATAAGTTGGCGGTTCATTCCGCTGTGGCGAACCCAGATTAATAAAGGGACTAAGCCGAAAAGAAAATGAATGAATGAATGAATAATAATGTCATGATCACCAGTGATCCAACCTTTGCAAATCGGTGGAGAACACTCACTGTCACCCGAATTACACATCTGTCACTGATCTGAAACTACAACTCCCAGAAGTCATTGCACCAATCTACTCCTGCCACAGCTGACAGTAATCTGGAACTGGTGTGAGTGGAGGGCATGATGGGATTTGTAGTTTCAGTTCAGTGACAGATGTGTAATTCGGGTGACAGTGAGTGTTCTTCAGCGATCTGCAAAGGCTGGATCGCTGGTTACCATGGCAAATAATATCTTAATAATAGTAGTAATGCTGAACCACTGTGATGGCAGACTTTGGCTGAGGAATTTTATAATGAGCCAAACAACATTTCAGATGTTTTACAATGTGCTCGAAACGCTGGTTTGTCCATTAATGCCGTCCCATTGCGCCCATTTTTATTATCACATGATCTGAAAACAAAATCACATAAATTTTTTTGATGCTTATGCTGGAATTTATTCAGTAAATGTGTTTCCATTGCAGTCTATGTGCATTTTTTCTTATCGGATAAAAGGTTTATCCTACTCAGTTGTATTCATACATTTTTTTATCTTGGCATTCCCATTAATTATTATATATATATTTTTTAATTCCCATAAACACATAAAAAAAATAGGTGAATGGAAAGATTGACCTCAAACTTCCGAACAGCAGCCTGCACCATATAGTACCTTTTAAAAGGGCAAAAAAACTTTATAATGCAGTAAATATACAGTACAAGCTTTATGGAAAGTGTCCTGAGATTTATAATGCCCTATATCTGCTGAGATAAACTTCTGGCTGTGTGTCTCCAGCAACACACAAACGTCCCACGACAGACCACTTGATGGCTTTTCCACACCAGCAAAAAAACTCACAGCAAATCCACACTGAGGACCGGCACACATTAATCTCTGTTTGGCTTTGATGTGGAGAGCGTCTGCTTCATTCACGCCAGGGGAAACACTCGATAGTCTCCATATGAGCAGTGGACGGACAGCGAAACGCAGAAATATATTAGCTGTGAGCAGTTAGTGAGTGAAGCGCATCTTGAAACTCTTTCTGTCCATCTCGCTTCTTTCATGTGGCTCCAGTGGTGCCGAAGCATGTCTACACACACACACAAACACACCACACACACATACTTATACCAAACACACTGTGTGTGGCCCAAAACACTGATAATCATAACATGTACACTGTGTTTGTATCCGCAAATGGAAAACGGATGCATCTTCCTGAATTCTACATACACTAAAATATTTTGCTGCCTTTTTTTTTTTTAGCTGAATCAACTTAACTTTTCTAGTCATCTTAACTTATATCAGTCAAACTGACTAAATATATTAAGTTAAACTTTGTATGAATAATTTTTTTGCTTTTAAGTAACAAAAACATTTATTGTCAAGGATTTTTGTCATATAATTTTATACAGTGTACAGATAAAATGTTTAAATTTAAAGCTTGACTCTTCTGTGTACTAAGACTGACCGAAAAATAAAAGTTGCTATTTTTTAAGCCGATATGACTAGGAACTATACTCTTATTATGGCATAATAATCAAGAAACTTTGCTGTTGTAACATGACTGCAGCAGGAGCAATGATATTGTGCAGCGATGTTACCTAGTTACCTAGCTGGGGACAATTTTCAGAAGCTACGTGATAGCAATTTTTCATTTTTTTAGTACACGATGTAACTACAGAATAGTCAAGCTTTAAATTTTTAATTTTGAGTGAGATGCTAATGGTCTAATCCGATTCAATGATCTATGCTAAGCTAATCTAAAAGTTACAGCTACAGTAAAAACGGTAAAAGCTACAGTCAGACCTTCAAATGAATCGATTCAAAAATGGTAAATCTCAACCTTTTTTATCTCTAGGAGAGTTGAAAATTTAGCCTATTTTCAAAACAACAAAAGTGGACTGTTTCTGTAAGTATAGCAGTAAGGTCTGAAAGCACATTTCTATAAACTGCCAAACAGTCAAAAACCTAAAAGAGTGAGTTAATCCCAACAAAACGTCACTTTTTCTTAAAGGGACCGTTTAAAAATGTTTAATTCTCCATAAGTATAGCAATGCTAATTTTCAGTCTGCTTCAGTATAAAATACATCATGCACTGTAAAAATAATAATGACAAAAAGTCAAGACAACACATAGTTTTATGTTCATTCATTCATTCCTTTTCCTTCAGTTTAGTCCCGTTATTCATCTGGGGCCGCCACAGCGGAATGAACCGCCAACTTATCCAGCATATGTTTTACACAGCGGATGCCCATTAGTTTATATGCCGATTTAGTTTATTCAATTCACCTATAGCGCATGTGTTTGTACTGTGGGGGAAACCGGAGCACCCGGAGGAAACAAGTGACCTTCTGCTGTAAGGCGACAGTGCTAACCACTGAGCCACCTATTTTAGGTTTCTTTAACTTATTTTAATAAGTTAATCAGGTTTCAACAACATTATACAAAGTTTAACTTAATATTTTTAGTCAGTTTGACTGATGCAAGTTGAGATGACTAGAAAAGTTCATTTGATTCAACTAAAAAAATGTAAGGCAACAGATTGTTTTTACAGTGTGTTATGGAAGCAAAGTGGGTTACAAATGCAAACAAAACTTACAGGATTGAAACTAAATGCATGCACATTATCAATTTATGTCAGCTATTTGACTATATTCATTCATTCATTCACTCATTTTCCTTTGGCTTAGTCTCTATTTTAGAGGTCGCCACAGCAGAATGAACCGCCAACTAACCCATATGTTTTAGGCAGCGGACGCCCTTCCAGCCGCAACCCAGTACTGAGAAACATCCATACACACTCATTCACACACACACACACTACAGCCAATTTCATTTATTCAATTCACCTATAGCGCATGTATTTGGACTGTGGGGGAAACCGGAGCATCCGGAGGAAACCCATGCCAACACGGGGAGAACATGCAAACTCCACAGAGAAATGCCAACTGGCCCAGCCGGGACTCGAACCAGCGACCTTCTTGCTGTGAGTATAAACCACTGAGCCACCGTGCTGCCCCTATTTGACAAACACATTCTTTTTTTTAAAGTCTGCTCAACCAGACTAAAAGGAAACTGAACGCGGTTTAAAACAAGCTGCTAAAACACAATAATAGGATTTAGAGCAATGCAGCGCATGAATAACACATCATTCACTTTTATATCCTCGTGTCAGAAATACATCTCAGCGACAATTATTGAATGGCTTCAAGAAACTATCAATCAAATGACTTCAGCCCCATGAAATGGTTTTTGCACGAACAAATACAGTGGAAAATGTAGCTTTTACGCACAACAAAGTGCTTTGGAGAGTCTTTCACACGCAGCATCTGTTCGATCGAGATGTATGATCGTGAGTTATAATCACAGAACTGGAAACAAATAATGTGAATCTCTCAAACCACAATACAGCAGCTCAACCCTAAAAACATTAATAAAAGCCAAACCCTTGGAAAACGACATTGCGTCTTTCACAGATCAAGAGATTTCTCAGTTATGAATCATTAAAGTATCAACTTTATCTCAGATCATGCTTCTAGAATGCTTTTAGTAACTACTACAACTACTACTACTACAACAACTACTACTACTACTACAACTAAAACAACTACTTCAACTACTACTACTACTAAAACAACAACTACTACTACTACTACTACTACTACTACAACAACTACTACAACTACAACTAAAACTACTACTACTACTACAACAACTACAACTACTACTACTACTACAACTACTACAACCAAAAAAACAACTACTACATTGCCTCTTTCACAGCTTAAGAAATTTCTCAGTTATGAATCATTAAAGTTTCAACTTTCTCAGATCATGCTTCTAGAGTGCTTTTAGTAACTACTACAACTACTACTACTACAGCAACTACTACTACTACTACTACAACTAAAACAACTACTTCAACTACTACTACTAAAACAACAACTACTACAACAACTACTACAACTAAAACAACAACTACTACTACAACTTAAACAACTACTACAACAACAACTACTGCTACTACTACTGCTACAACTAACAACTACAACTACTACCACTACAACTACTGCTACTACTAAAACTACTACAACTACTACTACTACTAATAATAATAATAATACGACTACTACAACTACAACTAAAACAACTACTACAACTACTACTACTAAAACAACTACAACTACTACAACAACACCTACTGCTACTACAACTAAAACAACTACTACAACTACTACTACTACAACTAAAACAACTACTACAACCACTACAACTAAAACAACTACTACAACTACTACTACTACTACAACTACTACTACTACAACTAAAACAACTACTACTACAACTACAACAACAACAACAACAACAACAACAACAACAACTACCACATTGCATCTTTCACAACTTAAGAGATTTCTCAGTTATGAATCATTAAAGTTTCAACTTTATCTCAGATCATGCTTCTAGAATGCTTTTAGTAACTACTACAACTACTACTACTACTACAACAACTACTACTACTACTACTACTACTACTACAACTAACAACTACAACTAAAACAACTACTACAATTCCTACTTCTACTAAAACAACAACTACTACTACTACAACAACTACTACAACTAAAACAACTACTACAACTACAACTAAAACAACTACTACAACTACAACTAACAACTACAACTGAAACAACTACCACAACTACTACTACTAAAACAACTACTACAACTACTACTACTACTAATACTACGACTACTACAACTACTACAACTACTACTACTAAGACAACTACAACTACTACAACTACTACTACTACTACAGCTACTACAACTACAACTAAAACAACTACTACAACTACTACTACTACAACAACTACTACTACAACTAAAACAACTACTACAACAACTACTACAACTACTACTACTACAACAACTACTACTACAACTAAAACAACTACTACAACAACTACTACTACTACAACTACAACTAAAACAACTACTACAACCACTACTACTACTACAACAACAACAACAACTACATTGCATCTTCCACAACTTAAGAGATTTCTCAGTTATGAATCATTAAAGTATCAACTTTATCTCAGATCATGCTTCTAGAATGCTTTTAGTAATAAAATACTTACATATGAGTCAATAGACAAATGTATAGAGAAAATACAGTAAATGTGTGGATAGCCGATGGGAACTTCTGAGTTTTTGTTTATTTTCTCGATCTCACAGGAAAATGTAACAATTATACAATCTCATTTGTACAAAAATATATATCGGATCATGAACCATTATAATTTTATTTATTATTATTTTTTTTTGCATTTTAGCCAGGGTTATAGCTCACTAAAACAAAAAAAACGTACTAAAATAAAGAAACTGAAAGAAGACTAAATGTTAACATAATTATAATAAAAACAAAAAAAACATACAATTAACTTTATTTATTAATATTATTATTAATATTATTATTATTATTATTACTTTATCATTCTTCTTCTTTTTCTTCTTCTTCTTCTTATTATTATATCAATTATTCTTATATTATTATTATTATTACTAATATTAAACATTAATATTATTTTAATTATTATTATTATTATTATTATTATTATTATTATATCAATTATTCTTATATTATTATTATTACTAATATTAAACATTAATATTATTTTAAATTTTTTTTTTTATTATGCATTTATTATTATTATTATTATTATTACTATATCAATTATTCTTATATTATTATTATTACTAATATAATCATTATAATTTTTTTATTATTATACATTTATTATTATTATTATTATTATTATTATTATTATTATTATTATGATTATTATATCAATTATTATTATTATACATTACTATTATTATTATTATTACTTTATCATTATATCCATTATTATTATTATTATTATTATATGAATTTCTCTTATATTATTATTATTATTATTATTACTATTATTAATCATTATTATTATTATTTTAATTATTATTATTCATTTTCTTTTGGCTTAGTCCCTTTATTAATCTGGGTTCGCCACAGCGGAATGAACCGCCAACTTATCCAGCACTTGTTTTACGCAGCAGATGCCCTTCCAGCTGCAACCCATCACTGGGATACATCCATACACATGCATTCACATACATTCTCTATGGACAATACAGCTTACCCAATTCACCTATACCACATGTCTTTGGACTTGTGGGGGAAACCGGAGCACCCGGAGGAAACCCACGCCAACACGGGGAGAACATGCAAACTCCACACAGAAACGCCAACTGACCCAGCCGAGGCTCGAACCATCTTGCTGTGAGGCGAACGTGCTACCCACTGCGCCACCGCGATGCCCATTATTATTATTATTATTATTATTATTATTATTGTTATTATTTTAATTATTATATTTTTATTATACATTTTTATTATATGTTTATTATTATTATTAAATGTACTTTTGCAATAAAACTACTTAAACTAAAATAAAATAGGTGACAAAATTCTAAAACATTATCTAAAATGAAAATACAATTATATATATATATATATATATATATAGATATATAAATTTAAGAAAATAAACCATAACAGTGTATGTTATAGTTGATAATAATAGTTGATACTAAAATTACACTTATCTAAAGCACAGATATTTTCTAAATCAAACTGCTGTTTCAAGTTTCATGCTGATAAAAATGTTGAAACATTAAAATATTAAATGAGAAAATAGCAGATATTCTTATGGGGGAATCTTCATGACTATATAACGATTATTTCGCATCAGTGGGACACAGCACACAGATCTGCACTGCTGCAAAAGAAACCTAATAATAGCGCTAATTCACTTACACCCACATGAAACACCCACAGCGGTGAGAAGCTGCCATTTCACACACTTCCCATCCATTCCACATCATTCAGTGTGTTTTAAAGTAATTTCAAGGCATGTGGAGAAGTAAAAACGTTGTATTAAACTGTACTGTGCAGTTTTAGCCTGTGTCCAGCAGGGGTCAGAACACATGAAGCAGGAGCCGTCACACCCTCCCACACACTGACCACACATGCAGAGAGTGTGTATGTACAGAGCGTCTCAGAATAACATGCCCGAAGACCCCGGACACCTCTGCAGATGTGTGTTTATTTGTCCACAGGGTCAGAGGTTGCGGCTGATCTTCTCGGTGTAATGGATTGCATCCTGTGAATATGCATTGGGAATGTAGGACTATGCATTGCATAGAAACATCCACAACCATTTAAGGAAGATGTGCATTAAAGTGCCCCGAAATTGCACCTTCATCCTTTAGCATTTGAGCCTTTTGAATGTTGAGGGGGTTTGTTTTTATGTTTTAGTTGTTATTTATGTGCTGTGTATTCTGTTATTTTAATTAGTACTGATTGTCTTCAGCACTTTGGGCAACGCTGTGTTGTAAAATATGCTATATACATAAACAACTACAACTACTACTACAACTACAACTACTACTACAACAACTACAACTACTACTACTACTACTACAACTAAAACAACTACTACAACTACAACTAAAACAACTACTACAACTAAAACAACAACTACTACAACTTCTACAACTATAACTAAAACAACTACTACTACAACTAAAACAACTACTACAACTAAAACAACTACTACAACCTCTACAACTACAACTGAAACAGCTACTACTACTACTACTACAACTAAAACAACTACTACTACAACTACAACAAAAACAACTACTACAACTACTACTAAAACAACTACTGCTACAACTACAACTACTACTACAACTACTACTAGAACTATTACTACAACTACAACTACTACTACTACTACGACTACTACTACAACTACAACTAAAACAACTACAACAACTACTACAACTAAAACAACTACTACTACAACTACTAAAACTACTGCTACAACAACTACTACTACAACAAGTACTACAACTACTACTACTACTACTACTACAACTACAACTACTACAACTACTACTACAACTACAACTAAAACAACTACTACAACAACTACTAATACAACTAAAACAACTACTACTAAAACAACTACTGCTACAACAACTACAACTACTACTACAACTACTACAACAACTACTACAACAACAACTACTACTACTGCTACAACAACAATAACAACAACAACAACAACAACAAAGAAAAACTGGGTATACCAAGCCATAGTCGAATAATAAGAAATCAGTATATGGAAATGAGCATACCATGAACATAAAATGCCATTATTTCCCTGTAAAACCCTGGTAGACAACATGTCAATCAGAACACGAAACAGACTGTTGCGTGACTCACAGGTCACGCCCTCAAGAATTGCATGTACTTTAGGTCACGTTTTCAGTCATTTCACGTGGATCTATTATTGAACTTTACATCTTTAAAACACCTCTCGGGCAGTATGCTCGGGCATTCTGTCTGAATGGGGAAACATCAAATTCTCCAAAACTGTTAGCCAAACTTACGATTACATTACATATTTGGAATCACCAATAAATTTAAACGACATCAGTCCCATATGTTTTGTTTCTAAACATTTGAATCAAACAGAATACATTTTTTTCAGGTTGCCCGAGCTAGTGTGCATGCAATCGAAAGCAACAAGATCACAACTCCAACCTCATTTATGGCCGCTCTGCACATTATCATCCTCTGAATAATGATCATCAGATCACGCTGCTCTTCTGAAGTAATTCACAACTTGGTCTTGATGGCGAATCTCCTGCAGAAATGACAATGACTCTTTGTTTACAAGTTTGAGTAGTTGCTGCTGTCATGTGATGAGCGTTTGACAGGACGGACTGTACCTTGCGTTCATGTCATACAGATTACAAAACCAGAAAACTTTTTTCCATTTAAAAGCAGATTCCAAGCTTTCTGTGGATATATTTCTTATGTCTGTGAAGCAAATATTCGTTGCGATTCCGGTGCATTTGTTGACCACAAAAACTGTCATAAAAGCACGTCTGGTCCGAGCTTCTCCCCCACAGAAAAGTCAGTCTATAGTGATCGATAATTGGCTCCTGTACTAGTAGGCGGGGCTTCATTCACCATATTGACCGTTACACTTTTCCCCATTCAAAACTATACGAGTGACATGTCTTGTGTATTCAACAGCTGACCTGATTAAGCAACAACTTTTCTTCATCAGTCAAAAAAAGTTTTTGAGGGAAAACATGCAGGATTTTTCTCTATATAATGGACTTGATGGTTTGATCATTTAAACTGTATTTCTTTTTATTGGTTTCAACAACAGTTAACAATAGATTGCAGAAACTTGGAACATTAGAAAAAATTGAGATGTTGTTACAATCTGCATAATACATTTTAAAGAAGAAAGAAAGAAGAATAAACTTTAGTTTTATTGCAGCTTCAAAAGTCATTAGTGTTTTTCTAAATAAAATATATATATATATATACAGTTGGGCGTCACGGTGGCGCAGTGGGTAGCACGTTCGCCTCACAGCAAGAAGGTCGCTGGTTCGAGCCTCGGCTGGGTCAGTTGGCGTTTCTGTGTGGAGTTTGCATGTTCTCCCCGTGTTCGCGTGGGTTTCCTCCGGGTGCTCCGGTTTCCACCACAGTCCAAAAACATGTGGTATAGGTGAATTAGGTAGGCTAAAATTGTCCGTGGTGTATGTGTGACAATGAGTGTGTTTCCCAGTGATGGGTTGCAGCTGGAAGGGCATCCACTGCGTAAAACATATGCTGGATAAGTTGGCGGTTCATTCCGCTGTGGCGACCCCAGATTAATAAAGGGACTAAGCCGAAAAGAAAATGAATGAATGAATGAATATATACAGTTGAAGTCAGAATTATTAGCCCCCCTAAATTGAAACAGCACATAATATTTGACTAGATATTTTTCAAGACACTTCTATACAGCTTAAAGTGACATTTAAAGGCTTAACTAGGTTAATTAGGTTAACTAGGCAGGATAGGGTAATTAGGCAAGTTATTGTATAACGATGGTTTGTTCTGTAGACTATCGAAAAAATATAGTTTAAAGGGGTTAATAATTTTGACCTTAAAATGGTTTAAAAAAAAATTAAAACTGCTTTTATTCTAGCCGAAATAAAACAAATAAGACTTTCTCCAGAAGAAAAAATATTATCAGACATACTGTGAAAATTTCCTTGCTCTGTTAAACATCATTTGGGAAATATTTAAAAAAGAATTCAAAGGGGGTTTAATAATTCTGGCTTCAACTGTAAATATATATACATACATACATACATAAAATGCATATAAATGTATTTACACTTCTTAACCACAGAAGCACATCTTGCTTTGAGATGCAAGACTTTATAGTTAAAAAGTATATAAAACCCCATCAAATCAGCCTTCTTTAAATACTCATCAGTTATTACATAAAAACAATATATGAAAAACAATTGCAGTTTATTCATTCGTTCATTTTCCTTCGGCTTAGTCCCTTTATTAATCAGGGGTTGCCACAGCGGAATGAACCGCCAACATATCCAGCATATGTTTTACACAGCGGATGCCCTTCCAGCCACAACCAAACACTGGGAAACACCCATACACTCTTGCATTCACACACACACTACGGCCAACTTAGCTTATTCAATTTACCTATAGCGCATGTGTTTGGGCTGTGGGGGAAACCGGAGTACCCAGAGGAAACCCACGCGAACACGGGGAGAACATGCAAACTCCACACAGAAATGCCAACTGAGCCAGCCGGGGCTCGAACCAGCGATCTTCTTGCTGTGAGGTGATTGTGCTAACCACTGAGCCACCATGCTGCCAATTGCAGTTTATAGATGTGCAAAATAACTAATCTCTTAAGATTAAGCCACTCCCATACACAACCTTGCCTAAAAGAAACAAGAAGAAACCCAATGCAGAAATGATTACTAACACATACAGAATCAATGGCACACAGCCATTCATTAGTCTCTCGCTCCAGCCCTGTATCGTAATACACAGCCATTTTCCATATGCAGTCACACGCACACACGCACACACACACACACACACACACACACACACACACACACACACACAC
>CAIGQV010019356.1:1411434-1430906 GCA_903798115.1 Danio jaintianensis
TAATAATAATAATAATAATAATAATAATAATAATAATAATAATAATATCAATCAGGGGACACTAATGCACTGACAAAAAGTATGCCAAAAAGCTATATTACATGTATAATTTGATAAATATTATCTTACTGAAATTAGATTATTACATTTACATTCAAGATTTGAGGAGTAATTATGTTTTTAGTAATCTTAATGAGGGTAAAATATGCTCAGTGTCTAAAAACAACAAGACAGGGCACCAGTAAATCACTTAGCCTTAGCATCAGGATGAATGGGAACAGAACGGGTCACTATCCAATAACAGTCTCAGGGGACGACAGCAATACACCACGGAGCAGACGCAAACTGACACAAGCATGTGTTCGCCTGAGGCCAGACGCAATCAATACACATTATTTGTCCAACTTTAGAGCAGCTTTCACCTATATTTGTATATTGAGCACAATCTGCAGGAATCGCAAACATCAGCAGTTGGCTCTAAAACAACAATGCTGCTAATACTGTAGTTTCTCCAGTAAATACAAGTGGTTATCCTCAAGCTGCGCCGTTGTTTTGTCCACTTTTATTGATACCAATGTCAAAACTAAAATCACAGCCCTTCTATCGCCTTCTATATCAATACAGTTATCATTCACCACACTCAAAAAATGATTTTTCTGCCTGTTCCAACTACTTATTTAAAATGAGCTGAAACAACACAATTCCCAAGATTTTTTGGGGACAACTTAATTGTCTTATGTTCAATCCATCGATTTCAATTAATCGATTTCTGTTGGGACAACATGAATGATTTGTGTGCAACCCTTTTACAGTGTACATAATAATAGTGGAGCGGTTTGCTGCCGAGTGTGACGCGGCTGGGATGAGAATCAGCACCTCCAAGTCCGAGACCATTGTGCTCCACCGGAAAAAGGTGGTTTGCCATCTCTGGTGGAGGAAAGTCCTTACCCAAGGTGGAGGAGTTCAAGCATCTTGGGGTTTTGTTCACGAGTAAGGGAAGGATGGAACGTGAGATTGACAGGCGGATCGGTGCAGCGGCAGCAGTAATGCGGTCGATGTATCGTTCCGTTGTGGTAAAGAAGGAGCTGAGCCGAAAGGCAAAGCTCTTGATTTACCGGTCAATCTACGTTTCTACTCTCACCAATGGTCATGAGCTTTGGGTCATGACCGAAAGGACAAGATCTCGGATACAAGCGGCCGAAATGAGTTTCCTTCGCAGGGTGGCAGGGTGCACCCTTATAGACAGGGTGAGGAGCTCTGTCACCTGGGAGGAGCTCGGAGTAGAGCTGCTCCTCCTCCACATCGAGAGAAGTCAGCTGAGGTGGCTCAGGCATCTGTTTCGGATGCCTCCTGGATGCCTACCTAGGGAAGTTCCAGGCATGTCCCACCCGAAAGAGGCCTCGGGGAAGACCCAGGACACGCTGGAGGGACTATGTCTCTCGGCTGGCCTGGGAACACCCCGGAGGAGCTGGAGGAAGTGTATGAGGAGAGGGAAGTCTGGGGTTCTCTCCTGAGACTGCTGTCCCCGCGACCCAGCCCCAGAAAAGCAGATGAAAATGAATGAATGAATGAATGAATAAATGAGTGAATAAATATTGTACTAACAATAATAATTCTAATAATAATGTATTTTATTTGTAATGTGATTTCTTAAAACCAAAGCGCTACAGTACAAAGTAGACAAACTGAACAAAATAGTTCAAAACACCATTTATTAAAAAAATTAATTAATGATAAAAATAAAAAAATGTGTCTTAGTAAACATATATCAAAAGTACCATGGTTTGAATATTGATTCAAATGCACACTCACAAACATTAAAAAAATGAATGCAAAATCAAGCAAATGCTGCAAACCTTAAAAAGGTAATGTGACATTATCACAAAGCTCATTCAGCAACCTAAATATGCTTAATCAATGTCTAAAGTTCATTGCAAATGCATGCTTCAGCCAACACTTTTGTGAATATTTCTCCAAAACATACGTTTGACAGTAATTTAAAGGTAAAATGAACACTAGGGGACAGTTTGACACCAACAACTTTAGTTCCTTTTCACACTAATGATATTTACAGGGACATATTATTGACGAATATTATTTTCATGCCGTTTCATGCACCACACAACTTAATGTCTATGATTTTTAATGAATATGTTTTTGTCATCTATCTCCATATGGACACTTTTCTGGCGTGGTCCGTTTGCTCGTAGCTCACTTTGTGCAGTGTTGTACTTGTGCTTCAGAGTGCTCGGGTTCGAGTCCGGTGAAGCATGCTTCCACAAAACAATGTAAAATCAAACTAAATCTATGTGGTGGGAACACAGAAAAGTGCACTTTTCTCTTAGGTTTGTTTTTGAAAACAGTATTTGTTGGGTTTAGAGAAGGGTTAACTCAGTGCCTCAGTGACAATGCATTTTATGTTTCGCAAAAACATAGGTTGAGGCAGGTATTTCCAAACCTTAGAATACAAAGTAAACAACTTAGCAGCTCAAAGCTATTTGGTGCACTTTCTATTTATCTAGCCACAAATGTAAATCAATTACATTATTACAAAAATATAACAAATTACATACACAAAATATATTTCTCCAAATATCCACAATAATATAAGGACATGGTAGTAAGATGAGATTTGCTTTGCTATATGACAAAAGCTCAATTTTAATGGTGTAATTTTAAAATACAATGCAGTGCAGCCTGAAAGAAGAAACAAATGCATCATATTTGATAAATAATGATAGATTTTTTTTAAGCAGGCTTTATAGGGTTAAGAGGTAAATGCACAGTTTCTGTCTTAGTTTTACAGAATCCAATGATTATTAAGGTCTAAACAAGCAGAATGTTGTCTAAAAACTCTAAATTATGAGAAAAGTCACTTTACTATTGGTCACAAAACATATAAAATAAAATATATACAGTCAAGTCTAAAATTATTGATGGAAATGGAAAAATTCGCCCTGGAAAATTCGTACTCCTTTACTTTTTTTTTACCAGCAAGTTTGTTTTTGACCGGAAATAATACAGGCTTCACCCAAAAGATAATAAAATGATGTACAAGAGGCATCTTTGTGGGAAAAAAATATTTCTCAGCTTTTATTTACATTTGAACAAAAACTTTAAGTCAGAATTTGCCAGGGGTGTGAATAATTTGGTGTTTGACTGTATATTTACTGTATATATATCCTGCAAAATCCTAAAACCGCTGATCATAACCAAGAGCATGGACTTGATGGTGGCAAACTGAAGCTTCACCTTTTCCCTCCGGCTCATCACCATGGTAACCAGATCCAGATTCGTCTTCAGTGAATTAACTCATGCAGTTCTTCTGCACAAATCACCAATAATTTGCCACTTGCTGACAAAAGGCAAACAAAGCAGCCAACGCTCTCAAACATGCACTCAAAACATATAAAAACACAAGCTTAATTTATTCATTAACACAAAACTTCTCCATGCAATTAAATTGAGCCCTTAAACAAATAATTATTTAGAGTGACATTTTCTATTCCTGTTCAAACTTTAATTCACTTACTTTGCTGCTAGACGTGATGAATTGAATTGATGAAGTGAAATTTGCTGCTTGTTGTCAATGTTGAGACAGATTCATTTGGGACATAGACACGTTTATGGGCATAAATGACTATAAAGTACATATATAAAAATACATACACGTATTCTCTTGTCCTGCTAACATCTTTGCAATCAGTGTCTTTAAAAAAGATGCAAAAAAGTGTAAAGAAATAATCCACTGTGTTCATTCATTCATTTTCCTTCAGCTTAGTCCCTTATTTATCAGGGGTCGCCACAGCGGAATTAACCGCCAACTATTCCAGCATATGTTTTACACAGCGGATGCCCTTCCAGCTGCAACCCAGTACTGGGAAACATCCATACACACTCACTCATACACTACGGCCAAATTAGTTTATTCAATTCACCTATATTGCATGTCTTTGGACTGTGTGGGAGACTGGAGCACCCGGAGGAAACCCACGCCAACACGGGGAGAACATGCAAACTCCCCACAGAAATGCCAACTGGCCCAGTCTGGACTCGAACCAGTGACCTTCTTGCTGTGAGGAGACAATGCTAACCACTGAGTCACCGGGCCACCTAACCCACTGTAACGTCATGAAATTTCATATAAAATGGTTGCATTTACACTTTAGAATTGAAACAGTTGCATCCACATTTTAGAATCAAACGATTGCATTTAGACTATAAAATTGAAATTGTTGCATTTACACTTTACAATTAAAACGGTTGCATTAAACTTCAGAATCAAAATGATTGCATTTACACATTGCAATAAAAATGATTGCATTTACACTTTAGAATCGAAACGGTTGCATTTACACTTCAAAGTCAAAACTGTTGCATTTACACTTCAGAATCGAAATGGTTGCATTTACAGCTTAGAATCAAAGCGGTTGCATTTACACTTCAGAATTGAAATAGTCGCATTTACACTTTACAACTAAAACGTTGCATTTACTGTACACTTTGGCATCAAAACGGTTGCATAAAACTTTGCAATTAAAATGTTGCATTTACACTTAAGAATCAAAACAATTATATTTACACTATAGAACTGAAATGGTTACATTTGCACTCTAGAATCGAACCGGTTGCATTTACACTGGCCCAATATGTGTAACACTTCCTTCAAATGACCTAAAACTCAGAGCTCTGTTCTTTCTTATGTAATTTCTTCTCTCTCTGCACTGAAGTGAGAATGAGAATGAGGGCTGGGTCTGATCAGCCCACCGTCATGCGGCACTTGCTAAATCCCTCTGCATGAGCTTCCCAGATAAAGCCCAGATTCACACCCAGGAGAACTGGCCTGGATTTCATCATCTCAGTACGCATACAAAGTGTCAAAAAAGCAAAACATTAATTGCAAAAAAGAGGAATTAGAAAGACAACCGAGGACAGTAGAGGAGCATCATCAAATCTGGGGATCTGACCTGCTGTGCTGAAAACTTATCTGAATAATCTGAGACACGGCAGATGTCTCGACCTTGCGGAAGGACACACATGGCGAGTGGGTGCAATTCAATGCTGGAGGTTCACTGTTATACAGCTGAAGTCAGAATTATTAGCCCCCCTGTAATTTTTTCCCCCCAATTTCTGTTTAACGGAAATATTTTTTTAACACATTTCTAAACATAGTAGTTTGTTCTGTAGACAATCGAAAAAAAATATTGCTTAAGGGGGATAATAATATTGACCTTAAAATGGTTACAAAAAATTAAAAACTGCTTTTATTCTAGCGTAAATAAAACAAATAAGACTTTCACCAGAAGAAAAAATATTCTAGGAAATACTGTAAAAAAAATTCCTTGCTCTGTTAAACACCATTTGGAAAATAATTGAAAAAGAAAAAAAATAATTCACAGGAGGGCTAATAATTTTGACTTCAGCTGTATACTGTACAGTAAGATTGGCATTTTGGAGACATTTGATGCCTTGTGCATTTTAATCTATTACTGTATGTTGATGACATGACAGTGGCTAAAAAGCAAAATGTCAGAAAGTTGAGTTTAAGCCATCACAATTGTGGCTCTGAACGAGGCGTTTAAACATATGGTGCTCTACTGTCACTGTGATAAATAAAAGCATCTGCTTAATGCCTACTTGATTACTATTATTTTGGTGTGAGTAAGCCCATTAGTGATAAAATGACTGCTGAAAAAATACCAAGCATGACCAACATCAAAACTGTATTTAAGATATTTTACACATATCCAAAATTATAAACGCTGTTAATATAGGCTAAACACAACTTGCGTTGAAACGTAAACAAATAATTGCGTAAAGATACTGTAAATGTAAAGCACTATGCAAAACAGGAAGAATGCAAAATATAATGTAGGCATGATTACACTTAAAAATTAAATGCATGTTTATTTCTGAATGCCTAAAACATTTAATCATTTATTAATTTTCCTTCAGCATAGTCTCTAATTTATCAGGGGTCGCCACAGCAGAATGAACCGCCAACTTATCCAGCATATGTTTTACGCAGCGGATGCCCTTCCAGCCGCAACCCAGTACTGGAAACACCCATACACTCTCACATTCACACACATACACTTTGGCCAAATTAGTTTATTCAATTCACCTATAGCGCAATTGATTGGACTGTGGGGGAACCGGAGCACCCGGAGGAAACCCACACCAACACAGGGAGAACATGCAAATGCCACACAGAAATGCCAACTGACCCAGCCGGGACTTGAACCAGCAACCTTCTTGCTGTGAGGTGACAGTGCTAACCACTGAGCCACCGTGCCATCCTACACATCCAAACATTTGTAATCTAATTTAACATATCAATGATATTTAAACACTAAACTTTACTGTTGACAAATTTTGACTTAAATTTCAACTAACTTCACCAATATGCAGTCTGAAATGTTGTCTCTAGTTTGTTGAACATTTCAAAAGTTTTTGACATTCCATTTCGCAACCCTACAAATTTTAAAAGTGAGCAAAAGTAACAACAAAGATACGCAAGATGTCTACATCAAATAAATGTAGTTCTTTTGAGCTTTCTATTTAACGGCTTCTGAAAAAATGCATCACAGTGCAAACAAAAGAACTCAACATTGCGTTCAACATTGCTCACAACTCACACAACTCACAAATGTTTCTTGAGCATCAAATCATCATATCAGAATGATTTCTGAAGGATTGTGATTGTTACAGTCAGCAGCGATCTAGCTACTGCGGATCGCTGGAGAACTATACATGCCACAGTTACGAACTACAAATCCTGTGATGCACCTCACACACACCTGTTCCGGTTTGACTTTGATTACATACACACAGCCAGAGGATTGTGATGAACTGATTACATGGACTTTAAATACAGCACAGATGCACACTTCAGGGCTGAGTCTTGTTTTACTGTACTGTGCCATTACAACGCGTTTTCCCTTGTCTTGTCTAGCCGTGTTTTGACCCTTGCTTTGTTTCTTTGTTCACATAGTTTGCCACCTGTACTGAACGCTCGCCTGTTTATTGACCTTGACTTTGGATTATCTGCATGTACCCGTTTGCACCTGTTTGACCATTGCCTGCCTGATCAATCTGTCTAATAAACTGCACATGGATCCTCAACTCTGTTGTCCAGCGTCCTCACATGACACTGACTACGTTTACATGGACATCAGTAATCAAATTATTTGCCTTAATCTGAATAAGAGAATAATAAGATTAAGGTGTTTACATGAGTTGCTTTTTGAATGTTCCTTTCATGATCCCGTTTTACATGTTATAGCAGATAATTCGATTAACATCATTGCGTCACCACGCTATCCATATTTTCTTCGGAGTTTCATGTATTTCCGGGTGTTTCATTTTTAATTTGTCGACTTTGACTGCAGTTTGGCACTTTCACTTTCATTCAGGAACATTTCATGCATGTCCCGCGTGACAAACGAGATATTGAATGCGATTATGAACTGCTGGAAGAGTGTTGTTTTAATGAAGTTTGATACCGCATGCCGTATTGGAAAAAAAAAACCTCAGCATTTCGCAATGCAGGTGTCTGTGGTCCTTCACTGACTCGGTGGGTGCAGAGAATAGTGTCAAACAGCAGTGTGTGTACAGATTATCCTGTCGCAAAATGTGGCAAAAATCCTACATGACAGTAATAATTTGATTGCGGTGTTTACATGTCTGTACTGCACTTCAATAATGCCACTAAAATTGGCATACTCTGCATGTCTTAATTTGATTTCTGTTTAGTTCGATTATGACCTTAATCGGATTAATCAAAAATAGCTGTTTACATGGTAGACTCTTAATCAGAGTATTGTCTTAATCGTATTAAAATCAGATTATTGGTGTCCATGTAAACATACTCAGTGATACTGAAGACGGGAATTACGATGCTGCAAATTCAGCTTTGGAAAGACGTAAAATTTAAAATAATTACTTTACATCTACTGCAGTTGATCTTTCTTAAACTCTACATATTAGACATTATTATATACCGCAGCCAAAATAAATTGACACCAGCAAGAAAAACTGTACAATTTTGGTCAAATATGAGAAAAACTGTATCAGATATGTTTCAATATTGACCTATTATTGCACTATTACCGTTTTTACCTTTCTGTTGGGTGGATCTCAGGCTTTGTTGTATATGTAAAGTGTTCAATAAAAAATAATTTAAAACATAATTAATAAATTGTAATAATATTTCACACACTTTAGTTTTTACTGTATTTTTCAACCTTCAACCTTTATTTATATACACCTTACTACTTCCAAGGTTGACCAAAGTGCTTTACACCAGTAAAAACAAATTATACAACACAACTAAAAAGCAAACAATGTAAAAACAATGCAAGAAATATCAGCCTTCTTTCAAATAGAAATCAAACACACACTTTGGCCATGTGCACAGATTTTGTACATTGAGCTCCAGCGATGCAACTTTTTATACAAGAGACAATCCTGTACGAACATACGAACACCCTGTATTAATGTTATAAAGCTACTGACAGAAGCTGTGCCAGAAGCAGGAGGTATTTCATCATCCACAGCATCTCTGCAGGCCTCTCTGCTAATGTGGCTAACTAGCATGACCCCTCTTTGATGCTCTGCTCACTGTTGCCTATTTAATCTAGGGTACGTACATGCCCGGTTAACAGCCACACTGTGTCTCCTGGTCCCTTTCTTGAGATTATAGCACTATGAACACCTCAAATGATACTTTGTGATACAAATGATTCATCGTTCATTGCTCCAAGTAGAAACTTAAACCTTTCCATTTCACAAAAGACTCTTTATAGAGAAATAAAATCTGAAAAAACATTCCTTTAAAGAGCAGGTTGTAAATATATCTGATTTGCAGTATGTAAAGCAGCTGTAATTCAATGTAAACAGTCTGGATTTGTTAAACGCTTATCCATGAAAGATAAGTCCATATCTTAAGTATGATTAATTCTTTGTGTCTATATTTTGTGTTAATGTGTGATGCACACAGGCTCATTGTGGATACGTACCCCTGTCTATATTTCTGGAGAGCGCAAATTATGTACCCAGATGTATACGTCTGACTGCATTTCGTCTTTAAAATGAACGCTACAGGGCGGTATGATGCCGCCGACTGCTTCTGTTCATTTAAGCGCTACCAGCTGACCGCTTACCTTCATATCGACGGCTTCTCCAGTGTTACCAGTTTGCCCAGTAGCTCACCGCATACGTTGGCGGACTTGGGACATGGAGCAGAGTTGACCGCGATGACGGGGTTCGTTTCTGGCAAAGAATGGTTCCAGAAACCAGGTAAAACAAAAGCTAAAAACAAATAAAAACAACAGGCTGAAAACGTGGTGAAATCATGCGGCTGCGATGGCTTTTTTTTTTCTAGATTGCTTTTGAAAACACTATCGGTTGGGTTTAGGGAAGGGGGTGGGTGGGTCAGTTGGTCAGTCAGTCAGTCGACAGCAAGCTGGCCTGGTTGGCTGAAGTGTATATTGCGCCCTCTGGTGGATTTACGCGAGAGGAATTTGTGATTTTCAAAAAGCGTGCATAGTGGCCTCTGGTGGATTTGTACAAACAAAAAATGCAAGCAGATGTACCTAAGGTTATGTATTTCGCTGTCCCCAGAAATGTAGACCTGGGTATGTATCCGCAATGAGCATGGGTTGGCTAGTGCAGCTTTAGCTTTCATGATTTTTCTGTCTTATTTGCCATTTTGTTTCTGACATATAATAGATGAAGAAAAACCAATCAAAAGAGACTTGGTCAGCTGACCAATCAGAGCACAGTTAGCTTATCGAAGGGAGGGGATGGAATATATTCAAACCATTACAATAATCTAATGCACTTAATGTTAAGTGCATATTCTGAGAAAATTATGGTTTTCGGACGTTTAACCTACCGTAGGGGACAAGAACACAATTAGGACACTTTAAAATATTATATGACATGCTCTTTAACGGGGTCCTATTATGCCCTTTTTAGATGATGTGATATAGTCTCAGGTGTCCCCAGAATCTACCTGTTAAATTTCAGCTCAAAATGCCACATGGATCACTGATTATAACCTACCATGCTGTTTACCATGGGCAAAATACATTGAAATGTATTTTAAAATGAAACACCAAATGCCTTAAATTCTAAATAAACTACAAAATGCAGCAGCCACACGCATGTAACAAAATAAAATACTGTATTTTTCACAACACAACAATTCTTGAATTCGCTCAACAGAAAGGACTGCGATTGGCCCTAAAACTGTCAGCGCTGTTCACCGATGAGTGACGCTGACACTGAAGACTGTAACAGTCTATATGCGTGCAATAAAGCGCACATTGTGCAGCTATCACAGCTGATTTGTGATAGACGCCGTGGAGAAAACTCGCTCTACAGACACACTCGTGTCAGGATCCACAAGTATCACTTTAATAGCGATAGAGAGGAGAGGAAAAGTTACCTTACAAACATGCCAGCAGTTCAAATGTCCAAAGTGAGAGAAAGAGAAAAGGAGAGGCAGACAGAGAGAGAGAGAGAGAGAGAGAGAGAGAGAGAGCTTTCATTTTCTCCCTAGCAGTGAAATAGTGTCTCCTGGTTCTGCTGTACTTTAGTGTCAGTGAAAGATTGTCCAGCAAACTTGCATGCAGTGAATTGTGCACAGTTGTCTGCTTTTTAAGTAGTTGGAGCATTTTATTTACTCACCCTCACCTCGTTCGAATAGTATGTAAGATAAATGTAAGATACATGTAAGATAAATGACGTCAGTACGTAATAACCGGTGATGATCTATTAATGAACCGATACCGAATTGTCCACATCTGCATCACGGTGCATCGAAGAAACAATTAATTTTGACACCCCTACCTGATACATATTATAATCACACAGGCACTTCTGAGGATGATTAAATCTTTGGAGAACCACAAATTATATTCATATTGCATTGCCACAAAAAAACAAAAAACAAACAAAAAAACGTTTGCACCCTTTATTTTAAGAGTGTAGCACATACCTGTCAACACTGGGATGTGAAAATAAGGAATATATTTTTTCATATTATATTTATTTCAGTGTTTTCAAGCCTAAATAAAATGAAAGCATAGTTTTACATTTAAGAACAAGGGGCGTCTCCTGGTGGTTTGGCAGTACTATGCATATAGGGAGGATTGGCTCTTTTGATGATGTTTATTGCCACCCTTCATTGAAAGATTAAAAATACGGGAGGAATACGGGAAAACACTTTAACGGCATGATAGCGGGATAGAATGGTAAAATACAGGTGAATCCCAGAAAAAAACGGGAGGGTTGACAAGTATGGTGTAGCATCTCGTTTTCCTCTTGTGTTAAAGCTGAAAGGTTGAAAATGCTTAAACACTCACCCATTGGCCAGATTGTCATCATCGTCTTCATCATTAAGGCTCTTGCACAGTACATCAGAATCACTCAGGTATCCAGACTTGAGGTCGCTGTCTCCGGCATCCAGGAACTCGCTGCGGGACGTATGGCTGAGGCGGCTGGAGCAGCGGGCAGGCATGGTCTGAGATGTGTATTGAGACGAGGCCTTGGTGCCTGACAGATAGCTGCTGCCAGTGGAGGAAGGAGCGTCTCCAGCTTGCAGACGAGGACTGGACTGACCGTGGCGCCAGGAAAGAGGAGACGAGCGGTTGGAGAGACTGGAGATGCTGCGAGCATTGGTTTCATCGCTGTCGTAGCAGACGCTGCTCTCCAGACAACTGCAGAGGGAAAGAGACAAGAGTGCACTGTAAAAAGATGCTGGGTTTCACACAATTCCTTCATGTTGTCCCAACACAAATCGATTAAGTTAATCGTTTTTACAATTTTAAGTGGAATTAAGAGTTTTTAAAAAAAAATTTAATGCTTAATTTTTATACACTGTATAACCCGATAAGTACAGTTAACTTAAACTGTTTGAGGAAACCAATTGCGGCAAACCATTTAAGTTTTGAAACAATATGGTTTGAGTACTTTAAACTATATGACTGTTATATAGAGTCATATACACACATATTATTTGTGTTGATAATTTGTGTTGTCAAACTTTTATTTAGTATTAGTAACTTAACTTTTTATAGTATTAGTAACTTAAACATTTTAAGTTCAGTTATCAAATCGCTATAAATTCAACAAATTAAGTCCAAACAACTATATAGCTACTTAAATGGTTTGGTATTGCTCCTAGTTTTAGAGTTAAGTTAACACAAAAAATATAATTCATTAATTCATAACTTATTCGTTTGGAGTTCTGCTTAATATAATCCGTTCATGAGTTACAATAACTCTTTTTCATTGAGTCAAAGTAACCTTTTAAAAAATTATAAGTTAAACTAACTTATTTCATTTAGTAATTTTGACTGTTAGGTTTTACAGTGTAGATTTGTTTAGGAACACACTGTAAAAAATGTAGGGTTCCACACAATTCCTTAAAGAGCACCTATTATGGGTTTTTGAAAATGACCTTCCATGCATTGTGTAACACAGCACTAAGTGAATGAAAACATCCAGCTGAGGTTTAAATCTGAAAGTGCGCTGTGTTTAAAACTATTGATTCTTTAACAAAATAGTCGACTCAGAGTCGAATGAATGAATCGAGTTGGGTTCGGATCTTTTGCTTGAACGCGTCGACGTCGATACAGTACATCACCAAATATGTAGTACCGCATCCAGTAAAATGTGAACGCACTTTCCCTTCAGACACTAGCGCGAGCACGGGGGATCACGGGACTGATCATGACGCGAAGATGGCGATCACTGACAGATGGAGATTCAGCTGCGGGGAATAAAGGGTTAAAGTTAATTTTCACAACAACACCACAGTATAGCCAACCTAGTGGTGTGTTTGTTCCTGTCATTTTTCTGATTTTTGATACAATATCCTACACTGCAGCGTGGGATTCGTCGGCCGTTTGCTATTAGAGCAGGAGCAGCAGAGACTACTATGTATGGGACTTTGTCAGTAACTTGCAGTTCATATGGACCAGTTTCTTCTTCCTCCGGATCATAAAATGTAAGTGTAATTAAAATTGTTGCCTCGTTTTGTGTAGTTTGCAAAATATGTGTTTAATTGTGTGTTATAAGTTGTAATCCCCCCGCGTGGCTTGTAATCACTTATCTATTATAGATCAGTGCTTGTACTGTATCTCTCAGGTTAAATCTGTATGGGCTATTCACACAGTGTTGAAAATGCGACGCGTGCTTCTTCCTTTACCGATTTAAATGCGTTTCTGAACTCAAGAACCTCTGCCGTTTCTTGTTGCTATGGCCACCAACAGCTGTTCATACACTTACGGTGTGGTCAATTTACAAAATAGTTGAACTTTTGCCGCTGTGTGGATTAATACTGAATGTGTGTCGTTGTTATTACTTGGGGTTAGGTTTAAGAGTAGAGTAATATGCTGGTGTTTAACTGCATTCCTGCATTGGGCTCTCACATACTCTGTGTGCTACTTCATAGCCATGGTGGGCATTTCTCTCCATCTCGTGCTGAACGCAGTTGACCAATCACAACAGACTGTCATCGGACTAATCACAGATTAGCTTCACGCTAGGGAGGGGTTTGGGAACAAATGAGTCGCTGAACGAATCATATGGGAGTGGTTGGAATAATTAGGTAAAACTAAATGCATATTATAAGACAATGAAAGTGTTTTTTGACCTTGCATGCATATCAGCCTGTTGTTGGAGACCACCAAAACCAAAATATGACCTTTTATAATGCAAAATAGGGGCTCTTTAAGTTAACTTAATCATTATGGCGGCACAGTGGCTCAGTGGTTAGCAGTGTTGCCTCACAGCAAGAAGGTTGCTGGTTCGAGTCCCGGCTGGGTCAGTTGGCATTTCTGTGTGGAGTTTGCACGTTCTCCTCGTGTTAGCGTGGGTTTCCTCCAGGTGCTCCGGTTTCCCCCACAGTCCAAACACATGCGCTATAAGTGAATTAAATAAACTAAATTGTCCGTAGTGTATGTGTGTGTGTGTGACTGTGAGAGTGTATGTATAGGTGTTTCCCAGTACTGGGTTGCGGCTGGAAGGGCATCTGCTTCTTAAAACGTATGCTGGAATAGTTGGCAGTTCATTCCACTGTGGCGACCCATGATGAATAAAGGGACTAAGCCGAAGGAAAATGAATGAATGAACTTAATCATTTTTACAAATGTAAGTTAATTGAACATAAAACAATTAAGTTGTCCTAAAATAACCCTGAAGAATTGTTGTTTTAACTCATTTTAAATAAGTAGTTTGAACAAGCAGCAAAATTCAGTTTTTGAGTGCACATAACCAGTAAAAAACAAAACAAACAAATTATATACACATATAGGCCTACTGTATATTTACATATTAGTGCTGGGGATATAAAATAATAAAATAAAATGAATGCTTCCAAAAAAAAGTTTGTTTTGACATAATATATTTGTGTGTACTGTGTATATAAATACACACATGCATGCATATATTTGAGAAAATGTTTATTATATTTATGTTAATATGTATAACACACACACACGCACACACACACACATACATATCATGCAAAAAACAAACATTTATTTTGGATGCGATTATTCACGATTAGTCTTTGCCCAGCACTAATACATATACATACATATCATACCACACATACGTATACTCTATATACATATACATACACACATATCACACCACACGTACTGTATCCATTCCATACCCACACAAGCATGTACACAAAACATTAAATTAACCACAAAAACAAACAAAAATGAAAAAAATAAAAGATTGGCAAACATATTCTATCAATGATGCAAAAAACATCAATAATTATGTAAATATTCAAATATGAGCAATTATTTTGTGTTTGAGAAGAGATCTTACACATTTCTTCAGTGTCAAATTAAGCACTTTTCAAGCACTTTTCCAGATGCACTTTCCAAATTTTCCAGCACTTTACAAGTGTGGAAAATTACATATTTACATACATGTACATATTTCTTACTACATTATATCAGATGCTGCAGTATTTGTTAAGAGTACTCTGTAGCAGGGGCGCCGCTAGGGGGTAAAAATTAGGACGATTCAAAGGGCCCATGACGTTTAGATTAGGGGCCCAACCGACCCCCACCCGCTCTTCACTTTCAACCGCGACAACACCCCCCCCACACACCTTCATTTTCATCTGCGAAATGTTGTCATAGGGCCCGTGCCAGCCAGCGGCGCCCCTGCTCTGTAGTATAGTATAATGTAGTAACCTATAGGAAAAAAAAAATTTGATGGCATGTTTGCCCCAAGATCAACATTGAATTATTGTCATTTGCTCTCAATTATTACTCTTTTAGTAATTTAGTAACAAATTATTATGAAAGCAACACAATTACATTTTCAAGCAGTTGCAAGAGCTTTATCCAAATTATAAGCACATTGAAAACACTAGATTATAAAATTGAAGCATTTTCAAGGATTTTTAAGCAACCATAAAAACCCTGATACATGCAACAAAGTATGGTTAGTTTTGAGTAAGAACCTAAGTCTATTTGAGGTTGAAGTATATACTCAGGGTTTCTACAGGTTTCATCAAGACTTTAAGACCTTTTTAAGACCATTTTAAGACCATAATGAATGAAATTTCAGACTTGCACAAGGCTAAAAACAAATGTTATTGTAAGGAAGATAATTAAACCATATTAATAAGTAAATAGAGTCAATAAATAAATGTTTCTTAAAACATTTATTGAAATATATTGTTAGGGATTGGATGGGTGGCCCGATTGGGTATAGCTTTACATGGACATTAAGACCAGTTTAAAATTATTTAAGGCCTACAACACAATATTTCAGTGGATTTAAGACTTTTTAGGGCCTTAAAAAGTTTGGTTTTTGAAATTTAAGACATTTTAAGGCTTATATAGATACCCTGATACTGCATGGGTGCCCAATACTGAACCTTGAGATACACCTACATGCGCACATGAACAAATACCATAGTAATTTACTATAGATACTATAGTGTTGTTGTTTTTTAAAACAAAGTTGTTGTTTAACAACTACTGAGTATATCATACTACAATACACCCCAGATGTGTAAGTTTCTGATAAATATGGCCAGAACTAAACGGAGTGTATTTTTCGTGGGTTGCTCGACCTGATGAAGGCACCAGGAACTCATGACCTAATAACGAAAAGGATGCATGCGAATCTGCATTCAGATGGAGATTGCATAACCAGATGCACCAGCTCAAATAAATAATACAACAGCTTTTCCCAGCGCATGAGCATAGAGTAGCTATTTTTACCCATTTCTCTCAGGATGATTCAACAGACAGCTGTGAAACACCAGAAGATGCACTTGTGGTTTGAAATATTTGGACGTGCTCAAGGCTTAAACATGTTGGTGTTGGATTATTTGGTTTGTGTTGTCCAGTTTGGTCTGTTATTCATGCAATTGGGTCACTTGGTCAATGTAACTGTATTTTTGGTGGTATATTTGTATTGAAATGTACATTTATTGAATTTAGGATGTATTTGAATTGCATGAAGAATTTCCATTAATTTACATTTCACACTTAATTTGCAGTGTGAACTAATTAAATGTATGTACACTTACTTAGAGGTTTGGTCTTGTTTCTAGTCCAAATATCTAAAATTTCTTAAATTAAGAAGCATTTTATAGGCAAGCAAAAAATATACCTGCCAATGGGGTAAGCAAAATAGTATTTACTCCATTAGCAGATTATTTTTACCTTGTTTTAAGGAAAAACTCATTTAATTTTGTGAAAAAATTGCAGTATTACATCTGAAAACAAGACACTATTTTTTACTTGTCTAGAAAATGCTTCTTGATTTAACAATTGGTAGATATTTGGCCTAGAAACAAGACAAAAACTTTAAAGGTGCTGTAAGTTTTTGACTCTTCTAAAGCATAAAAATATCATAATATGTTTGCAGATATTTAAGAAACATGCTAAGTGAACATTCTTGTTTATCTGAAAAACAATGCTGAAGTCAGTTATTGTGCTTTAAAAATGTGTGTTACGTGCCAGAACGGGAGTATTTGTTCTGCTTCTTTAAACCCACCCACTGCCAGTTTAGCCAATTATATTTCAGCACCCCGGGTTGCCTTGGTGGAAAACAGCGTATTTCATTCATTCATTCAGGAAGACTCTCAAAGCATGCGTCCGTGACCGAAATGCGTCCTCCGGTGGACAGTAGCAGACTCTGAAATGAGACGCAGATTCAGAGCTCCACATGAGGTTATTAATTAGCAATAGTTATTAATTGTAACCCCATGTCCTAACAACACTCTACGTGACGAGATTTGCAGTGATAAGCAGTTTGGCTGTTTGCACCAGACGAAACACGACAGAAATTTAAATACAGCCATTCAGAAGCACAGAATATGCACTCACTCAAGAAATTGTAAGGTTTATAATCTAATTAATGCATATTAAACCTCTTTAACATTATTAAATGTAGATGCTGAATCACTGATATGTGTTGGTTTTGAGTCACAGTTCTGAAGTTCAGTTTCAAACGGTTTATTTCATTTTCAAGATCTGAGGTGAACTATCTGCTGCTGCTTTCAGTTATTACAAATAAATGTAATGTGAAATGGCATTCAAACTCACATTATTAGCATTTAACACTGAATAAAGCACATGAGGTGTACCTGAGGTGATCATTGTCAGTTTATCCTGTTGTTCAGCTGTGAGAAATATAAGCTGTGTCTAATATATCAATTCAAGGTGTTGGTTAGAACAAAAATTCTTCTATCGTGTGCCGTTGCTTTTATATAGAACAGGATTTAAATCAGCCCTTAGGCTCGATCGTCAGACCAGAGTCAGACTCACTCCTGTTGGTCGTCAATCTGGCAACCTGCGCTTGCGTTTGTTTTGATCCAGGAATGCAATACCTCGTTTAACCACTGGGTGTCAAACTTACATACTGCACCTATAAGGAAGAAATACATTTTTGCAGTGTGATGCACATTTGTTTGTCATATATCAATGAAACTCTCTAAATACCAAATGATTAAATATTCATATATTATAACATGTCTATAAAACAGGTTTATGAATGTATTAAAATGCAATGTTGATTTCCTTCTGATTATTTGCTTAGTTCTAGGCTTTTCTCTTGCTCCAGCAATTGCATCGTTCAAAAATATAGTTCGGGTTTATGCACATTTGTTATTTATATGAATCTGAATTACATCCCACAGTTGAGCTGATTATAAAGGAGAGATCTGGACTTGAGTTTGCTTGTGACTATATCTGTCCTACAGGCCGCTGGCATTATGTAGACCCGGATTGAAAAGTTTTTTGCCAGAAGTAGTACTTTAATTTCAATGCTTTTTCAAAATCCCATCTGAAAATAACACACATGCAGGCTTATTTCATTGCATTGGACGGCTCAACCACTCCCAAACCTTATCACCTGCTTTTCCATTCTATTTCACTGCCACATCACATCCTTCTGTAAGCCAAAGCAAAGTTCCTGCTCTCTCCATATTGAACACTGTGTGGCAAGGATATTTTTAGAGAATTTCCCATTACTAAAATCAACAAGGACAAAGGCAGACTTCAAATAGGCTTCACATGAAATAAGTTGTTTAAAAGTCATAATCACAATGTCATAGTGTTGTGAGTGGTTGCATAGGTGTTGATTTAAAGTTTTTTTTATATTGCTTGGATATTGCTAGGTGCTTCAGGTCTGTTTTGTAAATTTGTTTTAAAGAAAACCAAGTAGGGTGGCACGGTGGCTCAGTGGTTAGCACTGTTGCATCACAGCAAGAAGGTTGCTGGTCGAGTGCCGGCTGGGCCAGTTGCGGTTTCTGTATGGAGTTTGCATGCTCTCCCTGTGTTGGCGTGGGTTTCCTCCGGGTGCTCCGGTTTCCCCCCACAGTCCAAACACATGTGCTATAGGTGAATTGAATTAACTAAATATTCCGTAGCGTATGAGTGTGTGTGTGTGTGTGTGTGTATGTATGTATGGGTGTTTCCCAGTACTAGGTTGAAGCTAAAAGGGCATCTGCTGTGTAAAACATATGATGAAATAGTTGCCAGTTCATTCCACTACTAAGACTAAGCTGAAGGAAAATGAATGAATGAATGAGAAAACCAATTATGGAAGCTGTACAATTACAATTATCATGATATCGGTTGCAAAAAATGTATAATAAATGCAACGTTAAATCTGATGTTGCAATGCAAATGCAAAAAATGCTTATTTAATGCAATTACTTATTTACTTACTTTCTTACTTACTTACAGTAGTTACCAAGTCACTTACTTACTGTTACTTAGTTACTTTATTTAATTAATATTATTAAATTAAAAATAACATAGTAGTTCTGTCAAAGGGACTAAGCCGAAAAGAAAATGAATGAGTAGTTCTGTCTTTAATTCTAGTAAAAAAAATACCTAAATGTTTTAAAATAAAGGATATTATAATAAGGTTTATAATTAAGTGAGTTTATGATTAATACAAGAACAAAT
>CAIGQV010019356.1:1430916-1460225 GCA_903798115.1 Danio jaintianensis
TATTTGTTCTTGCAATAAATTAAAATTAACATACAAATAAAAAAATAAAAACAAGATTTAATATGTTATGTCATTTTCCACTCAATCTTTGTCAAGTTTTTTGATATTAGTACTGTAAGGCAACTAAAACAGAAAACCAGTGTGACCAAATGTGTGGTCAAATCATCCTAAATATGAGCAATGACGCTATGACAAATAAAAACATGCTTTTGATCAAACACTCATTGCAAACCTTAGACGAAACACACTGAAGTGATAAAACACTTGTTTGTGCAAGTATAACACACATTAAAACTATTTTCCAAAACAAAAACAGGATACGAAAACTTAAAAGCATCCATGTGTCTCAGTAATTAATCACATTTTCCTCTTCAAGTACACATCTTGACATTAACAGACTCCAGATCAGTGCAGCAGGTGTATAATGCGAATCGACATGTTGAGAAAAATCAAACGCCGCACCTCAGTTTTGTGCATCTCTGTTTCTTGAAGGAAAACAGAAGCATCATGTTACAGAA
Source organism: Danio jaintianensis (assembly GCA_903798115.1). Lineage (NCBI taxonomy): Eukaryota > Metazoa > Chordata > Actinopteri > Cypriniformes > Danionidae > Danio > Danio jaintianensis. Next base: position 1,431,435 of record CAIGQV010019356.1, read on the forward strand.
AAGCTCATCGGAACTGCACTTTACAAACACGGCTGTGAAAGTGTCTGGTGGTTCAGTATGAATCATTTTACGCCTGTGCTAACATGTCTAACTCATGCATTTTTTACAAGTGATGTTTTTAAAGGAACACTCCACCTTTTTTGAAAAAGGCACATTTTACAAGTCTCCTATAAAGGTAAACAGTTGTTCACTTCTTAACTGGTCGCCCCCACTTTTTGAACATATACATGAAAATGACATGCTCAACTTAAATGAATGCCAATTTTCAATGCTTTGGTGCATAAATTTAAGCTTAGTTTCATATTAAAGAAGACAGATGTCAGATTAGCTGAAGTAAAAAAAGTTTAAAAAGTAAAAAAAAAAAAAAAAAGTTATGTGAAAAAATTTTATGTATGCGTTAATATAATGTATAAAATTTGTATTTTGCAAAACACGTTTTAACCTAAAATTGACAGAAAATCAAAGCTACAAATTATATTCCAAATTTGAAGTTGATATCTCAAAAAATGAGCTTTCGGTAAGATTTTGCTTGGTTGCAGTACCAGACATTCAGTTTACATTCATGAACATACAAGGGCGCCACCTGTTTCTGAGGAATATGAACTGTATTTTTTCATACTTTGACAATATTTGTAAAGTAAACATACAATTCTAAAGTAGTATGGGCAGGTATTTGACTTGAATTTAGTCCCTAAAAACATCTAAGCAAAATTTTACATTGCTGTAGCAAAGTAATGCTTTATGACTCCGAGTATCCTTTTTGCTAATTAATATAACTGTTGCTAATATCAATCAAAATCACCAGATATGGAAACTAGACATTTTAAGCTTCCAAATTATGTATAGTAAATTTCAATATATAGACTACAATATTATGGTTTATTATGGTAACCGTGAATGGTCCACGGGTTGTAGATTGACATTAAATGTGTTTTAATCTATTACTCTAAAATAGAAAACAAAAACAAAACAAATTGTGGTAAACTATGTATTTAGAAGTCTTAAACATTTCCAACAATATATTGTTTGTCATGATTAGATTAGGATTTAATAGCCTAAAAGTGATGTACACTTAAACGTCCCAGTGGCGAGATGGTCAGAGTATAGTTCCTATTAATATTATTATAAATAATATTATTCATTATAAATAATATATTATAAATAATATAATTTATAATAATATTATAAAATTAATTTTTTCATTTCCCCTCGGTTTTATTACACAGTGTAACTACAGAAGACTCGAACTTTAAATAGGAAAAATTTCAATTCTATAAATAGGAAAATTCTATAAAACCTACAGTCGACAGAGCTATAAAATTCAATAAATAAAAATAAAAAAATAATTCTGTCACTTTATTTTGATGGTTCGTTTGTTGAATTGAAGTTACATTGCATCTACATGTCAACTAATTCTCATTAGATTATAAATAAACTGTTAGATTGGGATTAAGGTTGGGTTAGGGTTAGTGTATGTTGACATGTACTTGCAAAGTTTCTTATAGTCAGTTAAATGTCTATTGAAGGAGCAGTATCAACAGATATTAAGCAGACAGTCTACTAATACTCAAATGGACCATCAAAATAAAGTGTTACCAAATTTTTTTGAAGGAAATGCTAATGGTTTAATCCGATTCAATTCATTATGCTAAACTAAGCTAAAAGTGGCCCTGCCAGAACATGTAATCAGCAGAATGGATTTAAAAATGGTTCTGGCCTTTTTCCAAAAAAAAGGTAGAGTGTTCCTTTAAAACGGAGGAAATATTAGTGACGGTTATAGTAAATGTCCTCACGGTGCCTCCTGTGAAAGTGATCCAAGTCAGAAAAGTGTCATGGTGGTGAACGGTTTGCCGGCAGGGAAAGGTTTGATGTTAAGAACAAGGACAGGTGGATCTCCAGGGGCAAAAATGAGTAAGGTACTGAGATAAAAGTTTGCTATGCTAAGCACATCTACAGTAACATGCCTTTGGGGAAGGAGAAAATCTGTGTAGCACAGAATAATCTGTGACTTCACATGGTTATTTGAAAAATTAGACACTTTACTTGCATTTAATATTATTTAATATGGTTATGCACACAGAGTGAAATCACTTTTATACATTTAATCTGATGCACACATCAAAATGTGGCATCTCATACAGTATGACACTTATAGACTGTAAATAATATCCGTTAGCATGTTTTTTTTCTGTTTATTTACGGTTTAGAATTGCAAAGTGGGATCTTGATCTTTCCTCCAACAGCTTTTGATGCTGAAAAGTTTGAAAAATAGATTTTTATTGACATTTTTAATAGTTTAAAGTGATATATTGTCTGGGTTGGTGTTGTATATTACGCTACAAAAACATTGTAATAAACTGCCAGTACATTTTCTGTTATTTTACAGACTTATTTCTCTATATAATCATTATTTCTTATATAATATATTATTTCAAACTACTAAAATGTCAATAAAGGTCACTTTACTAAACTGTAGAGTTGAATTTTCAACATCAAAAGTCGACAAAGCAGAGATCAACATCCCATAATGCAATTCACAACCGTAAATAAACATTTGTGAATCACAACATGCGGAAACTGCTCATTAACAGATATATTTACAGTGTAGTTAAGCATGTATGCATATAACTCAAACCTTATTTAATCATACAGCTGTTGAAAAATTTTAAAGACTACTGGAAAATGATCCAATTCTCTGGATTAATAGCTTTGCTTTTGAGTAAAATGTTTATTTGACCTTATTCTGTAAACTGCTGATAAAATAAAATTAAAATGGTCATTTACAGCATTTATTTTGTGCAGAAAAAGGTATTTTCAAAAAATGTTTGGAGACATTTTTAAACAAAATTATAGCAATGGTTTAAGTTAAGAGTTTTGAGTTAAGAAATCAAAATTTGGAGGAATAACCCTGATTTTTAATCACAACAAATAATAAAAAAATAAATCTACATACAATTGGTCACTTTCTGGGGTGGAAAATGCTCTAAATGACAATAATTGTATTTTAAATTTGGATGAAATGTTGTCATACCATTATAGAATAAACCAAATATCAACATTTTACCATAATATATACATTTAACACCTAATAAATACAGTAAATCCAGAGAATTTTAAAAATAGCTTTCTATAAAAACAATGTAAAAAATATATATATATAAATAAAATATAATAATAAGGTATCAAAGTGGCTTATGTTTAAGTAAAATGTATTTTTTGCTTAATTTTTAAAATGGCTGATGACATTACAAATTTCAAATAAAAAAGTGGTCATATTGTAACATTTATTTTCAGTGGTATAAAGTAACAAATTACAAATAAACAAATGACTGTGAGTATTTTTTCTCAGGAATTGTAATTTACTAACTAGTTTTAAAAATGTGTACTTTTACTTTCCCTTGAGTACATTTTTAGTGCTGTATCGGTACTTTTACTTTACTATTTTCCTTCAACCTGGAGTCACTACTTTATTTTTTCTTGTCTATGGGGATTGGCTGAGTAGCAAAATCAGTCTTGTGATTCCTGTCACAGCCTAAAGACATTGACGGTTTATAAACGCAGCAAACCATTTGGAAAGCATTATAAGTGTCCAAGAAGATGTCCAAAATCTTTACACGCAATGACCAAGAGACTGTTTAGACTGGATGTCAATGATGAGAAGATGAAGAATATTTACTACTATGAAGAATATTTACCTTAAACAATAACTAAATGCACTACAGAATGTTACGTTTTCACACACACACACGCACAAATTGCATGTTAACGCATCAGCCGTTCACAGCATAATACTCATTACTCTTGAGTACTTATAAAAGGGCTACTTTTTACTCATACTTCGAGTAATCTTTACAACACATACTTTCTCTACTTGCACTACATTTTTGGGCAAGTAATGGTACTTTTACTTGAGTATGATTTTTTAGTACTCTTTCCACCACCATTGTTTATTTTGTGCGTAAAAAAGGTGCCATTTTTTCAAACATGTTTATGTTTAATTTTAGACAAAACAATATCAATTTGTTTACTTCGATTATATATATGAGCAATATCACACTCATAGCAGTGCGATGTGGCTGTATATCGGCACTGGTGGGAGAAGTGCGTTGTCCCGCCAGTGACGATATACAGCCACATCGCACTGCTACGAGTGTGATATTGCGTTTATACAACAGTTTGACGGCATAATCGTGTGTATAAAAAAGAAAATCAAACACGGAGAGTCTCAAAACCCTTTTGTAAGAGGAACTACTTTCTTCCGCCATTCATTCACATCTGCAGCTGACGTCAGAACAGAAGAAGCCGTTACTAATTCACCAACATCATTTTAGAGCTAGTGTTTGAATGATTCTCTAGCGTAATGTCTAAAGTGATGACAAAACAGGTGATTTTGCTCACATTTTAAGATTATAAGGTTGAACTGCATGAAATGCCATCAGTCCACAGAGATATCTCCCAGTATTTCTATGTTGCAATCGGGAGATCACAATATTACTATGGTATAAATACAGCACTACAACATACAAAAGAGAGAGATTGACTTAGAAAGTCATTTACCTATTTAATAATGATTTGATCAGCTGTAGTTTGAAATTACGCTGTTTTTCTCTTAGGGCTTATTATGCGGTCTCTGTCGCCATCTTGTGGATGAACATCGTCAACCATCTTTGCTCAAAGACACGCTAATGGCTGCCGACGCGCTTTCTCTCAGAAATCAAATATTTTTAAAATAGGCACTATCCTTATAAATAAACTGCATAGTTGCAATCTAAACAACTACATTCTCCACTAGAAAAGCCTCAAAAGTACATTATGCTGTCCAACAGCAGTAATATTTGTCAAACTGTAGAGTGTGCTCAGCTTGTCGCTGTATGTAGGCGGAGTAATACACAAGGGTGAAGGGTTAAGAGGCTGGACGAGTGCTGTTACTGGCAGAATATCGCACGGCTATCAGCCAATCAGATTCAAGAACCAAACAGAACTGTTGTATAAAATAAGATATTCAAGTTACAAGAGACATCAAAGTGAATTATTTTGTGACTTAATAATCCACCCAACAACCACTTGGAACATCCTAGCAACCGCACAGCAACATTCTAAAAGCTCAATCCCCTTAGCAACCAATCACAACAACAACAAAAAAAGTTTTGCATGGACAAGCACCATTCATTTCCATAGTCCTATACAGTAAAAGCCCAGTTGTGTATTACGGTTGACTCCAGTTTGTGTTTGTTGCGCTTCATTGATGGAAAGTTTCATTGTGTGTGAATCAGTGAATGTGGCAGCCAGGCAACTTTCCCAAAAGACGTGGGAGGCTGCAAAGTTGTGGAAAAGGTACGCGTTTGTGTATAATACAAAGCTTTGTTTATTTCCAAGCTCTTTTGTGGCACAAATATGCGTGAAAATTATTTCCAAAGAACGTCGTGGCGCTTTCTCGCAGATTTACGATTCATTGAGAGCAGTAGTTCTGCATCCTGGTGAATTAGTTTGGCTGTGATTTATCCTGTCATGAACATGTGCTGTTACTCTCACCTCTGGCTGAGCTGAGTGCCTCGCAGGCTGGACATGGTTTCCTCCAGATTCTGTCGGAGATCCAGAACATTCTGAACGGTTCGTTTTCTTTGAGACTCTGGATCTGCACACATAAAGAACGAGCAAAATGTAATATAATATACAGTAAGTGCAAAACTGTACAGTATATACACTCAAAAAATGACTTTTGCGGCTTGTTTAAACTACTTATTTAAAATGAGTTAAAACCACACAATACTTGAGTTTTTCGTGGACAACTTAATTGTTTTATGTTCCACTTAAATTCATAAAAAAACGATTAAGTTTGACTTAATTGATTTGTGTTCGGACAACATGAAGGAATTGTGTGAAACCCTATATTTTTTTGCCGTGTACTTGTAACATTTCTCTGTATTATATACACTCAAAAAATGACTTTTGCTGCTTGTTCAAACTACTTATTTAAAATGAACTGAAACAAGACAATCCTTGAGATTTTTTTGGGACAACTTAATTGTTTTATGTTCAATCCACTTAAATTTGTTAAGTTAACTTAATTGATTTGTGTTGAGACAACCTGAATGAATTGTATGGAACTCTGCATTTTTTTACAGTGTATAAAAGTATATTTATTAATTTTCCTTTGGCTTAGTTTCTTATATTCAGGGGTCACCACAACGGAATGAACCACCAACTATTCCGGCATATGTTTTACACAGCGAATGCCCTTCCAGCTGCAACCCAGTACTGGGAAACACCCATAAACACTCAGGCCCCGTTTACACTAATATGTTTTAGTTTAAAAACAGTGTTTTAGAATGAAATGCTCCACGCCCACTGGCGTTTCTCACTTTCACCTAGCCTTTCTGAAAAGATCTCCGTCCACACTACACCACTGAAAACGCACATCACGTGACCACACACACCCTCTGTCATGCGCTGCAGCATATGCAGATGTCTGAGCCCCAGGCTGTCAGCGGGTGCTTTGAGCACAGCTCCCCAAGTGAGAGCAGCGCACTTCAGACAGTTCATAAGTTAATATCAAAAACAAAATAGGCAGTTCCTTATATCATGTTCTCATTTTATTGTTAATGGTGCAGTAGGTGATTGTCTTCAGAAACATTTTTTGTTGTGCTGGTTGAAAGTCTCTTCACATTCCAATAGTAATGGTTAAAGTAAATGATCTAAATGTATTTATGTATTTTTATATTCTGGGTGAGGCATAAGACTAAGAAATGTTCATCCAATTAAAAATTGTCGAGCCAATAATTCCCATAATTCTGATAAGTAGCCGAAACTGTCTGTCAACAAATGTAGATTTGTACAATCCACTACCACTGTCCACGCAAATCTGCCATTTACGCGTGCACTCATGCATGCACTCTGCGCGTTCATGTGCACGCGAGACAGTCACCGTGCTAAAAACAAATGCTTTTTAAAATCCTGAATCAATATTGGAGTTACTTTTGGACGCTTGAGGAAGGATGACACTATGGCTGAAGTATTTCTTTTAGACAGGTAATGTTGTTTTAAAACTATTTTAGTCACGCAAAGCTGATGTAGATTGTGTTGTGTTACCAATGGGTTATATGCACAGAAGTGTTGTTCAGCCACTAAAATCTTCCGGCGAAAGATTGATGTGACTATTTTCAACTTCATAAGAGACCTTTAACAGCATCGATAATGTAGATTTTTATTTAGTTTAACAACAAAACATCAGTAAATAGCGCTATTCCACCTAGCCTGCTTTACTGAGGTGAAGTTGGTTTTATATTCACATTGGTTCATTTTTGAACAATGACAACCTGTGACGCGCTCCCTATATTGTTTACCATGCTACTCTGAATATTCGGTCTGAAATAGCTTGTAAGTATGGCTTAGTAATGAGTGTAACTCCTGCACACTGCTGGCCAACCACTAAGCATACAGTAGTCACTTTAGGACTACGCGTATGAGAGAGTGAAACAGCAATTCTTGCATGCATGAACTATTGCACATTATGACAAGTTCTGCTTGCTACACAACTGAAAACATGCTAGATATAATACAGTTTTTTGTTGGTAATTGCAGTACTATAAAGTACTATAAAGTTTTCTAACTGGCGAATGACATGATCTAGTGGGTTGTCTACTGTCATCTTTAAGGTGCGCGCGTTCGTGTTTCATTCACAAAGGATGCAAGACTGAATTTTGTGTACTTAATATTGAGGAAAAAGTCCCAATCAGATAGGCGAATGTCTGCAGCCACGCATGGGGCCTCACATTCACACTCATACACTATATGGCCAATTTAGTTCATCTAATTCACATATAGCGCATGTGTTTGGACTGTGGGGAAAACCGGAGCACCCGGAGGAAACCCACTCCAACATGGGGAGAACATGCAAACTCCACACAGAAACCCCAACTGACTCAACCGGGACCCAAACCAGTGACCTTCTTGCTGTGAGACGACAGTGCTAACCACTGAGCCCCTGTGTTGCCCTCCTTCATGTTGTCCCAACACAAATCGATTGTGTGGAACCCATCTTTTTTTTTTTACAGTGTAATAAGCTTAATAGTGAGAACTGAACCACTAAAGTGTTACCAATAAATCAAATGCTAACATTGAGCTTATGAAACCCCAGCCCGGTTATATCACTTCATCGCCAACATTGAGACTTTCAGAACAAAGGATGGAAGTCTTCTTGCGTCCAAAGAAAGCAATGTTTTGTGCTGTAAATCTTTGGAGAAGCGGTGTGGGCGAGCGGTCAGCATGTCATCGGCGAACCCAATCAATCCCATGGTGCAGTTAGGCTGGACGTTATTAATGACTGCACTGCTTTACAGACAGACAGAGACGTGTTTACAAGCATTACTGGACAGCACGTAACTCATGTCCATCACATCCAGTCCCATGAGAGAATTAACTCATGCTTTGGCTAATTACATCACTGTAGAGACGTGTGTGGTGGAGTTAGTAAACGAGGTGACAAGATGACAGTATTTTTAACTTGTTTTCATAGAGTCCAATGAAAAAAAATACTATAGTAGTTTATACTTATTGTACAGTTGTAGAAACTACACTATTGGGTCATTTGTTTAAATTAGATATATAGATAGATATAGATATAGAAACAGATATATACACTATATCGCATACGGGCCCTGAGCATGTGTCAATACTGCCGCCATATTGGTACAGTGCTCCCAGGACAAATGTCATTCAACCGCACTAGTCATGACTAAAGCCAATCTGGAGATGCTGGACTTTTGCGCTGCGTACGGGTGTAGTAATGAGCAAACAAAGAAAACAAAGCATAGGCATAACATTTCATAGGTAAGATTTTGTTTTTTTTACAGTTTTGTATGTTACAAACTTTTGTGCTCAACAAGTAACGTTATTGATGATAATACAGTCTCTTACTGCACTGATCATAAGGCAAAGTAGCACCAACTCGCACTAAATTGTAGGCTTATGCTAGTTTGGTTGAATAACATCAACAAACTATGTAAATGAAATATGACAACAAGACACTGTGGTGCCAGAAACTTGTATTATTGTCAACTGAGTGAAGTAGTTTTGATATAACGTACAGTATAAGGGTGCCTGATAACATAACAGTGCCTGCGCCTCAATGTGCATACTGTCCATCCTAAATTATTGAATATTACAAATGTTATATACCATTTAGATCAGAAAGGTGGATATGCACATTGAGACGCAGGGATATCGATGGTTCAAACGAATAGTTTATAACGGAGATTCATTCACAAACGAATTGCTCCCTCTGTTAGAATGAGAAGTGAAAGCAGGAGAGGGGGTGTGTTTTAGGACATGGATTAGATCAAATTTAACAGGGAGGATAATACATTTCCATGCACACAAACACACGCTCTTTGTCGGCAATGCCCTTGTGGTCACTTATATAGTAAAGTGATGTAAAATTATAATTTTCGTAATTAAAAAAATATTGGCATTCTGACCACCGGGAAAACTCCAGATCATAGATATATGTATATATGTTTATATATCTATGGCTCCGGATGGCCAGTCCTCCACTGCACCTTGGTCCCACATTCATTTCAAAGGAGCGCTACCCTGTACTAAAATGGCATAGGCAACATCTAACGTAAATATCTATGCTTTACTATATGGTTCACTATAGATTACTGTAATATTTTTGGAATTAGTAAATAAGGTGACAAGACGACAGTATTGAGTCCAATGTGGAAAAAAATAGTATAGTCCTTTATAGTAAATACTGTAGTGTTTTTGAACCATACTAGTAAAGTCTATTATACTGTATATATTAAAATATTTACAACCCTTTGTTACTGAATGCTACATCATACCATAGTTTTAACTAGTGAACTGATGAACTATAGTATATTTTAGTTTTTACTACAATTTATACTACTGTGCACTGTAAAAAAAAACCTGATTGTTACACTCTGTTGCAAACCATTGTGGATGACTACCTATCACGTACTGACTCTTAAAAATGTCACTTTTCACTATAATGGTTAAAAATAAGCAAACATAGGACACATTTTAAATTGATGAATGTACTCACATTATGTACAGTAAAATACCTTCAAATTAGACATCTCTACTTCAGTCCAAATAAAAGTAGTTTTCAATGCAATCCCCCTCCTCTGCAGTCAAAGATTAAAATTTTATATATGCTCTTTTTCCCCATATGCTTTCATCTGCAAGGGCAAACCGGACCACAGCAGTAGATTTTGTGGGTCACAGGGTGCATCGCTACAGTTATGTTGTTAAGTAGAACGTTAGTGTTATCTTATTCTGCAAACTGCTGATGAGATTTATGGATATCGAATAAAAATGTTGTCACTTAGAGCTGTTTTTGTATGTTTGCATAAAAGAACAAAAAATGAAAAGTATAATATTAGTAAGCAACACGGTGGCTCAGTGGTTAGCACTGTCACTTCACAGCAAGAAGGTCGCTGGTTCAAGTCCCGGCTGGGCCAGTTGGTATTTCTGTGTGGAGTTCGCATGTTCTCCACGTGTTGGCGTGGGTTTCCTCCGGGTGCTCCGGTTTCCACCACAGTCCAAAGACATGCGCTATAGGTGAATTGAATAAACTAAATTGGCCGTAGTGTATGAGTGTGTGTGAAAGGGTGTGTATGGGTGTTTCCCAGTACTGGGTTGTGGCTGGAAGGCCATCCGCTGTGTAAAACATATGCCGAAATAGTTGGTGGTTCATCCCGCTGTGGAAATAGAGACTAAGCCGAATGAATTATTTAATGAATAATATTAGTACATCAGTACCCTACTTTATAGATACTTGTATATTAATATTGTCCGTTTAAAAGTTCATAGCACAGTCAAGGAAACCAAACTGGGATGCGTTTCCCAAAAAATTTAGCAGTTGTATCAGTCAATGAAGAAGCATCATATAGATCAAAAGTACAATGTGGGGTACCACAAGGCTCAGTCCTTGGTCCCTTACTTTTCACACTATATATGCTACAGCTAGGCGATATCATTAAAAAGCATGGAGTTAGCTTCCACTGTTATGCTGATGATACACAACTTTATATCTCCTCTCAACCTGATAATATGTATGAATTTACTAAATTAACAGACTGTATAGCTGATATTAAAAAAAAAAAATGGATGACTAATAACTTTTTATTACTAAATTCAGATAAAACTGAGGTCTTGCTTATTGGTCCCAAAACCTCACACGAAAAAACCTAGAACACTGTCTAACCCTTGATGGATTCTTAGTTCAGTCCTCATCTTCAGTCAAAAATTTGGGGGTGATTTTCGATAGCAACCTGTCGTTTGAAGGCCAGATTTCAAGCATCTGTAAAACTGCATTTTTTCATCTTAAAAATGTTGCCAAACTTCGACATACGCTATCAGTGTCTGATGCGGAAAAGCTTATTCATGCTTTCATGACCTCTCGGTTAGACTATTGTAATGCGTTATTAGGTGGTTGCCCTATTGGTCTAATTAACAAACTACAGCTAGTTCAAAATGCAGCTGCTAGAGTGCTTTCTAGAACAAAGAAATATGATCATATTACTCCAGTTCTTTCATCATTGCATTGGCTCCCTATTAAATATCGTATAAATTTTAACATTTTATTGACTACCTACAAAGCCCTGAACGGCTTAGCTCCCCAGTATTTGAGGGAGCTCCTGGTGTATTATAGCCCCTCACGTCCACTACGCTCAATTAATTCTGGACAATTGATTATTCCCAGAATATCAAAATCAACTGTAGGCGGTAGATCTTTCTCATATCTTGCACCTAAACTCTGGAACAGCCTTCCCAGCACAGTTCGGGAAGCAGACACACTCTGTCAGTTTAAAACTAGATTAAAGACACATCTCCTTGCATTAGCATACACATAAAACACAAATGCTTTTGAAATACAAATCCTTAAAAGGATTGTTAGTCTGCATTATTTAGGGCAACCGGAGCTGGGAACACTTCCCAAAAGACATTATAATTTGAACGGCATCTGCGCTTATGTTAGTCTTTTTTTTTTTTTTTTTTTATTCCCGAGGTTTCCATAATCCTGGACCAGGCCATATTCTGAGCAGCTGCTGTGGTGGTCATGGAGGAGTGGAGAGCATGAGTCTGATTCCTGTAAGACCCCAGTGACAGATGAGTCGTCGCATTATCCTGAAGGGCCAGCCTGTACACCAGCCGGGGACCTCTCCCATCTGCAGCTTCTCCAAGATGGACGTCCAGCGTTCTCCAGCGCCTAGACTGCAGCTCTGCACAAGACGTTTGGCCATAGGAGAAATGGTCGTGCCCAACTGAGCCTGGTTTCTCTCGAGGTTTTTTTTCCTTCACTTTCGCAAATTGGTGAAGTTCGTTCCTCGCTGCTGTCGCCACTGGCTTGCATAGTTCGGGACCTGTGGAGCTGCGCATCGATGGATTTGCTCTTCAGTGTTTGGACTTTAAGCAGTGAAAATTAAACCACACTGAACTGAACTAAACTGAACTTAAACTCTGAAAACTGGACTGACACTGTTTCAATTCACTGCACTCTTCTATGTGAAGCTGCTTTGACACAATCTACATTGTAAAAGCGCTATAGAAATAAAGATGAATTGAATTGAATTGAAAAACAACATAACTCGCGGCTGAACTACCATAGTAAGATGTATCGAAAATGAACGATGCTCTGATCCAAACTATAATTGCTCTGTCGAAGATCCATCAATTGAAGCATGTAAGATATATCATGTAAAACGTCCGTAATGACACTCTAAACAGGCTGGAGTAACAACTTAGAGAAAATATGCATTATTATTATGTTTTTTGTATGTGCAAATTATATTGATTTACACTTTTTTTTATTATATCCAATTAGTTTTACAATGTTTGACACACTCAAACCACTGCATAAATGTTGTAGCCCATATGCCCCATACAGTACAGAAACATTTATTAAGTAGACATAAATTAAAACCATTAATATATTTTTCGGTTTTTACAAGCTTTAGAGATGTAACATAGATTTTCGCTTGTTAATAATAGATCATTTATAGATTTTGTCGTGAGCTATGGCTGCATTCAAAATGGCATAAATGATTTCGAAGTGCACTACAAAGGGAGCACAATTGTCAATCTTAAAGTCTGCATGAACTGGAAGCTGCGACAGTTTTTTTTTTTTGTATTGTGACGCAGTTCCTAGAGAAACGGAATATTAAATGAAAAAACAGTGGGCGCTGCTTGTTTTTTCTACTGCGAGCTGATTAGATGTAGTAAAGTAGGCATTTCATTCAGAAATATCAGGAAAAGGGGCTGCGTCCAAAACTGCCTACTATTCAGTAGGTACTGCATTTGAATTCAAACGTACTACTCAGCCGTTAGAAAAGTACGTTCTATACAGTATGAATGTGAGCAGTATGAATGGAATTCAGACGTACAACATCCGCCATTTTGTTATGATCACGTGACCTACCCTCGTGAGTTGCGTCGCTTCACTCCCATTAATGAGTTCTCTCACGCGGCATCATGGGATAATGCAGCGTGCATGGGATGCGCACTTCAGAATCTCGCTGGAAGCAGTAGGTCATCCGGATACTTCTCGCACACTGTTTTTCAAATTCTATGAATTCGGACATACTACTCGGCTCTCATACTGATTTTAGCATACTATATAGTATGGAAGTATGCGGTTTCGGACGCAGCAAGGGTTTGGGAAGAGTTATTACAACCTAACAGACTCCTCCTCCTCACCATTTCTGTTTGTTCTGTCAGTTGGAGGGGGCGTGGTTAAGTATGTTAGCCCCGCCCAATACCTCAGACAGACGTAATCTGAGAATTTAACTGAAAACAAACAGGAAGTGCATTTTCAGATTTCAATTTTAGATTAGAAGGGCAAACATTTTTTTTTCTTAATGACATGCTCAGATGAATTGTTCACTACAAAACTAGCAATATAAGCTAACAAAAAAAATCAATATGGTTAGTTTTGATTTCATTTGTACTTTAAGATCGCTAAAACTGAACTGTAATAAATTACTCTGAAAGCAAATTACATTTTTTTTTACATTTAAAGTGGATGCTGCAATGTTTAAAAGGAATAGGGTTAAGGGGGATAACGGAATAGAACACAGCCAGAAACAACACAGGCTCATTGGGAAAACATGCCCTGGTGTACATTTTTGAGAAATATGTGTTCACGGGTACATATGGCTGCATGTTTTGTGTAAAACGAACACTACGAGGTGGTAACACTGACTGCTTACATCTGTATGGACAGCTTTTCCTGTGTGACTAGTTTTCTTTGTAGCTAACTTCAAGTCTGACGAAGGACGGTTCCAGAAACCAGGAAAAACAAAACCCAAAAAAGCAGTGAAAGTCGGGATAGAAGCATGTGGACACGATGGCTTTTCTCTTCTAGTTTGCTTTTGAAAACACTATCGGTTGGGTTTATGGAAGGGTGTGTGTGGGTCAGTCGATATCAAGCTGATATATTATGCACAATGATTCTCTCAAGAACGCTAAGAGAAGGATGTTAAAATGCACAGATACGTATACAGCGGCCTCTGGTGGATTACGAGAAATGGCACCTATGAGAAAACGTGCGCCAGTAATGTGTTTAAGATTGTCAAAAATGTACACGGCACCCTCTAGTGGATTTGTAAAAAACAAAATTTGCTAGAAAACGTCGTCAAGGGTACATATTTGTCAGTTCTCAAAAATGTAGTCCTGGGCACATATTTACAATGAGTCTGGGTTGGCCAAGAACTATGCTTATAATTACAGCTCTAGTTTGCGACACAGTTTGCGAATGTTCGTTAGAACGATGAATTCGGGAAACACCAAATCACTGAACTACGTTTGTAAAGATTGGAACTTGTGACTTTAGTTGGCTAACGATTTCAGAAATGTACCCCTTATCAGAATAGCTCCTATCTCCCTCATAACGTAGCACAATGAAGTAAAATCTGCCCAAGTTTCCATAAAGCAGTTCCCCAGCTCAACTATTGTCTCTTACTGATATTTTAAGTTATTCCCTCAAGAGGTTTAGACATCTGTGCAGTACAATAGTCCCTGTGAATTCACAGAGGAAAGAAATGCTCCATTCTGAACATTTCAGTATTGTGACCAAAGTTTTGTTTGGTCTATTATGCAGCACAAATGGGCATAAAACTCTATGTGTAATTATGAATATAAAAAAAGCAAGTGCTTTGGTAGAAAGATTTAATGCATTATTCTTAGAGGCCTTGTGATTAAATGTCCCTGTAGCGCATTGTTTTCCATCTAAATTTAGAGAAAAGCTGAACCACACTAGTGTTGGTTGTAATTATATGTGTATGAAAGCATGCAAAATATCTGAAAAGAATGCCTTCAGAATTCATATCGGATTCTCTGTTATAATTTGGAACCAATCATAATGAGAATTCAATAGGACTTTAATTGTATTTTTTGGGAAATCCTTAATTCCATCAGGATTTTTGGGATTGTTTCCAAACTACAAATCCACATCCGAATTCTGAAGGGATGCTTAGGCAATAGCTATGGAGAGACAGTTTTTTTAAATATTATTTTAATGCAAAACAAGAAGAAACTACAGTAAATGACACTGCACACAAACATTTGCAAGGAATCAGGCTCAAATTGGTCATTTAAACAGATGAGGTCTGTACACGGTTGAAATAGAGGTCATCCTTTTGAGGTCTGATGCACAAATGCAGGGCATGCTGTGTTCAGAGGATGGCACGAACAAAATGGGATATTTGTTTCAATTCAAGAAACATACTTCCTGATTAAATGCAATTGACATTGCCTGATGGACATGCATTATCCATAACAAGCACTATACCTTACAAAACATCATGCACTCTTCATGCAATTGTATATAACCATATTCTACAGAATGCATCAAAACAAATGATCCTTTAGAAGGCATATCAGTATGCCATCCCATAGACCTACATAGAGTAGCAGGTGAATATGCATGCTTTTGTTCATCATTTTGATGATTTAAATCACTGTCTACAGATCAAGCCACAATCAAAAAGATTAACAACAAACTATAAACCAAATTCATTGTATTCCACAGCCTTTTCCGGTTCTCACACTACCCATGTCCCTGATAGCGGCCATTACTTCATTACAAATGAGTGTAGAGCAGCAACACCAGCGCACACACACACACACAGAGCGACACAGCACCAGAAAGCCGTCAAAAAGCAGATCAGTGTGTCGAGCCTCACCCCCAAGCGTTTTGTCATTCATTTATTGAAGGATATTGGATATACGCCAAGGGGAATAATCTATGAGTGCCAGTTCTATCCCACAAGTGCATTACACACGAGCGGATTCACAATGCACATGCAACCCAGAACAAAGCCCTGCATCGTCCAGCAGTCCGAGACCACCTTCATAATCATGGAGGCATGCATTCCAGAAATCTCCAATATGGAGCAAAAATGGATGAGTTGTCCAATCAATCTGTGCCTTTGAGTATTAAGGGATAGTTTGCCACAAAAATTTAAATTCTGTCATCGTTTACTCACATTTTAACCTGTAAACCAATACACAAAAAACAAAAACAAGATATTCTGAAGACTTTTGGAAACCAGCAGCCATTGACATCAATAATCGGGAACACACTATGGAAGTCAATGGCTGCAGCTTTTCAACATTGGTCAGGATATCTTCTTTTGTGTTCAACAGAGGAAAGAAACTCAAACAGGTTTGGAACCAGTGAGTAAATGATGACCAAAGGGTGAACTATCCCCTCTACATGGGCATGAAATCTGGAGACTCTTTTTCAACCGTACTCACCAAGCATTTGACTGAAAAGTAACTGCTCCAGGTCACCAAGAACGGTGACCACCAGCTCTGGGTCCACCTTGAGGAAAGGTTTATCGCCACCTTCCTCACCTTGACCCTTGGCCTCCGGGTCTCCTGAGCTCCCAGCCGCAGATCTCTTTCCACTGGCTTTGGCTTTGCTGGAAAGGATATCATCATCAGACTTGCAGTCATCAGATGTCTTGCTCAAGGGTTTTACTTCCGCGTACGGGCCTCGAGGGATCCGACTTTGGCCTTTTCCTGGTGCTGCGAGCGGGGTGAATGCCTTGGGTTTGCCCTGGAAGAGGGAGTGGTCTGATTTGGACAGGTTGCGGGAGAGTTGTGTGCCAGCTGTTCCTCCGCCGGCCACCGCTTTAGGCTTCTTCAGGTGTCCTGAAGCAGCTTTGCTCATGTCATCGCACCACTTGGGCTCATAGAGCTGCATCTTCTTCTCAGCATCGGTCAGGACGGCCAGGTTGGTCAGAGACCTCTGTTTGCGAAGGTTGGATGGCACAGGGATGCGTCCCTCTGTGCTGCCCACGCGGTACACCTTCAGCTCGCTTCGTGCCATGCTCTGTGGCACGCCAGACTTGCCCCTCTTGGCAGCCATGTCTGCACCTCCCCTTGATGCTCTACCTGCCTTTTATTCGACCCCCAGACGTCTTCCTTCAACGGAGAGCATTTAGAGCCATAAGAGCATGAGGAGCGGATGAATGTGCTGGACTCTTGCACAGGAAGAAAATGCTAATTCCCTTTAGTGCCCTTTATTTTCCGCCGTTGCTTCCTGTCGGGCTGCAGCAGCTGCCACCCTGCTTCTCCTCTTCTTTCTCTCGCTCTCTCTCCTCCCTTCACCAGACCGTGTTGCCGCTGAGCCGTGCAGCAGCCAAATGACAGCAATGCTGCACGCAACAACAGTCCCTGCCCCCTCTCTCTCTCTCTCTTTACTCACCCTGTCCCTCTCTGTATGAGAGAGAGTGTGTGTAAAGGAGAGAGAGAGAGAGAGAGAATATGGGAGAGAGAGTGTGTAAGGGAGAGAGTGTCATACACTGACAGTCTCTCTCTCTCTCTCATACACTTCACAGTCTCTCTCTGTTGCATTTTCCGGTGCGTCTCTCCGCCTCAGCACAAAGTGTGAGCTGTTAAGGGGGAGATGACAAATTGCGCTGCTGTAATATAAACTGAATCCAGTACATGGCAGTGTGTATTTTCACACACATTATTTCTCCATCCCCATTGTTCCTCCCCTCCCCCTCAGATATTAAGAATAAAATCAATTAAAATCACAGCTACACATTTGCTCGGTGCCTTCAGGAGAAATGCATGTGGAACAATTTAGGATTTGCAATCATCTAAATCTATAACCCAAATCTGTCTGTCCTTTCCATTACCTATGGTAATAAAGGACCTTTATTACAATATTAACTGGTAGATACATTATCTATATATTTCTGCACAAAATGTCAAAATGAAAAGAAAATATTCAAGATCATAAAATGCCTTCTCTCTTTCATATATATTTTTGCAATCCAATATGGAAAATATATTATATTGCTTTTAGTACTATTATACAATAATGCAATATAATTGTAATTGTAAAGAAGAATGCATTTAGTTATAAATAATAATAATAATAACAAAATAATAATAATAATAATATCAAAATAATAATAACAAAATAATAATAATAATAATAGTAATAATAATAATAGTAATAACAATAATAACAATAGTAATAAAACTAATAATAAAAATAATAACAAAATAATAATAATAATAATAATAGTAATAACAATAATAGTAATAATAATAATAACCGCAATAATAATAATAATAATAATAATAATAATAATAATAGTAATAACAATAATAGTAATAATAATGATAATAACCGCAATAATAATAATAATAATAATAATAATAGTAATAATATTCATTCCTTCATTTTCTTTCCGGCTTAATCCCTTTATTACTTTGGGGTCGCCACAGCGGAATAAACCGCCAACTTATCCAGCATATGTTTTACGCAGCGGATGTCCTTCCAGCTGCAACCCATCACTGGGAAAATAGTAATAATAATAATAATAGTAATAGTAATAATAATAATAATAATAATAATAATAATAATAATATCAAATAAATAAATATTATAAAATAAATAAATACTAAATAAATAAATAAATAATAATAAAAAAAAAAATATATATATATATATAATAAAAATAATAAACTAAAAATAATAAATAAATACAAATAAAAATAAAGAAATAAAGAAATTAAAAATAATAAATAAATTTAAATAAGTAAAAAAATAAATAATGAAATAAAAGATAAAGATAGATAAAGATAAAGATAGATTAAGAAAAAGATAGATAAAGATAAAAAAGATCAAGATAAAAAAGATAAAGATAAAATAGATCGATATAAAAATAAATAGAGATAAAGATAAAATAGATCAAGATGAAGATCAAACTGCTCCAGACGTTTGAATTGCACCTCCCTTAGTCTACATCCCTGAAGCAGTGTGTTGTTTTGAGATGCTCCCTGGCATCATCCTTCATCATATTCCATACACACCTCTCTCTGGAGTTTTCCGCAATGCTTCGCTGGAGAAGCGTCACCATAGCAACGCTGCTGCCTACATCACAACAGGCATGAGGACGACTGAAGCTGCATCCGGATTTACAAGTTCCCTACATAATGTTCACTGCTCCCTATTCCCTAAGCAGGGAATATGCATTGAAGGTCACTTCACTTGACAAAATGCATTTAATTTGAGCAAACTGCACTGAGAGAGGAAACTCCAGTCATGCATATTAGAGGAGTCTGAGGTTTGACTATGCTATATACTTCGTTCGTTATGTATTATACATTCAGCCATTGACATCCATAGTAGGAAAAACACTATGGATTTCAATGGCTGGCTACCGTTTTTTAAACATTCTTCAAAATATCTGACTTTGTGTTTTATAGAAGACATAGTTGTTTAATGTGTTTAATAAAAACTCCACAATGCCACAAATCCAATTCTGCTTGCCTTTACTGATTCACAAATTTGACCCTGGACCACAAAAAAAAGTCACATGGGTCAATTTTGGGAAAAGGTTTTGGATTTATACATCATAAGAAAGCTGAAAAAAATAAGCTTTTATGCTATGGTTTGGTAGGATAGGAGAATATTTGGCTAAGATACAACTATTTGAAAATCTGGAATCTGCAGAAGCTTTTAGTTCTTAGCAAAGCATATTACTAATCATGGGCAGCAAGGTGGCGCAGTGGGTAGCACAATCGTCTCACAGCAAGAAGGTCGCTGGTTCGAGCCCTGGCTGGGTCAGTTGGCATTTCTGTGTGGAGTTTGCATGTTCTCCCCGTGTTCGCGTGGATTTCCTCCGGGTGCTCCGGTTTCCCCCACAGTCCAAAGACATGCACTATAGGTGAATTGAATAAACTAAATTGGCCGTAGTGTATGTGAGTGTGTTCAAGAGTGTGTGGGTGTTTCCCAGTGCTGCGTAAAACATAAGTAAAGGGTGAGTAAATGATGACAGAATTTTCATTTTTGGGTTCCTTTAATATTCAAATTATTTTAAAAATAAAATAAAAACCAATAATTTGACCATTTAGTGACTAATTAGTACAAATTCATATGATTTCAGTCATAGAGAAACACAGTTTTTAAAAGGAGGCATGACATTATACCCCACCCCTACACCCAACTTTCATTGATAGATTAGCAAAATCGCACTAAAATGTGCAAATTAAAATCGTACAAATTCATACAAATTAGTCCCTTAATCAAAAGGTTTTGAATTGGGGTTAATTAGCGTTCGCTATTCCCACAAATAAACCCGTCCAACACGGTCACAAATGAACCCTCACTGTAAAAAAATGCTGGGTTTCACACAATCGACAACATGAAGAAATTAAGTTAACTTATTGTTTTTTTTTTTACAAATTTAAGTGGATTGAACATAAAATAATTAAGTTGTCCCCCCCAAAATCTCAAGAATTGTGTCATTTTAAATAAGTAGCTTGAACAAGCAGCAAACTTCTTTTTTTTTCTTGAGTGTGACTTTATTTTAAGATACAATTCTTGCTATTAATGAACCAATATCTATTACTTTTGCATTAATAATTTGCTGCTTATTGATAGTTATCACGGTAGAAGTTCATTCAGGTTGTCTCAACACAAGTCGATTAAGTTAACTTAACAAATTTAAGTGGATTGAACATAAAACAATTAAGTTGTCTCCCCCAAAATTTCAAGAATTGTGTTGTTTCAGCTCATTTTAAATAAGTAGTGTGAACAAACAGCAAACCTTTTTTGTGTGTGTGTGACATTATTTTAAGATACAATTCTTGTTATTAATGAACCAATATCTATTACTTTTGCCTTAATAAACTCCTAATTTGCTGCTTCTTGACAGTTATTACAGTAGAAGTTCATTCAGGTTGTCTCAACACAAGTCGGTTAAGTTAACTTAACAAATTTAAGTGGATTGAACAAAAGTTGTCCCCCCAAAATCTCAAGAATTGTGTTGTTTCAGCTCATTTTAAATAAGTAGCTTGAACAAACAGCAAACGTCTTTTGAGCGCTGTTTGTTCTCCTGACAGCAACTTTAAATGAATTCCCCTTAACCAGCCTGATGCGAATGACCAGTTTGGTACAAGGACTTAATGAAAACCTCAGCCCTGTCCCGCATATAGGGGGTCTGAACACTTGGCCAAACACATGGCAGTCCTGGGGTATCTGGGCTGATTCTGCTGTTACTGAAGGGGAAGAGAGAGCTGGAAGAATGAAGCCTTTTGTCTGGACTCATCATGAGTGTCCGTGTCATTCTGTGGGGGATTTTTTTCCACTGAAAGACGAACATGTGACAGCTGTGGCAAAGGCTTTATCAATAAACAGCAGAATCAGCTAGATGTGGAAAACAAATATAATAATTGCTTTTTAAATGATAAGGAGACTTACTGGAGATTTCATTGACTTTTTTTAAACAAACTTTCAAAAATTTCGCCTAAGATGTCTTCGATAAAGTCAAATTTGTTATAACTGCAAAATACATGATACTTTAGAAGAGAAATCAATTCACACTCTAATTTGCTATTCTTGGCAAATCTAAGCAGAGTTTCAGACTTTTGCTGTTTTTTGAAGCTGATTATGAGCTTAGAAAATTCTAGAATGATATTACAACATCTGAAAAGTTACGCATTTATGTATCTATTACATCCAAGACAAACAACTGAAATAGTAAAGTGTTTATATTAAATATTAAAAAGTGTTTATTTATTCTTAATTATTTCTAAAATCACCTTATATTAATAAGACCTGAAAAGTATTTATTTAAACACACACATACATATATATATATATATAAAATTAGATATTACAAAATATATGAGGGGGGTATTCATTCATTCACTCATTCATTTTCTTTTCGGCTTAGTCCCTTTATTAATCAGGGGTCACCACAGTGGAATGAACCGGCAAATTATCCAGCATATGTTTTACGCAGTGGATGCCCTTCCAGTTGCAACCCATTACTGGGAAACACCCATGGCAAGTAGGCAGTCACGCACATTTTCCTTTTTTTTAAAACCACGAGTAAATCTAAAATTGAGCCTGATCAAAAGAGTTCTCGAGAAGATGAAACTGCACGAATGGATCAGGATGGCAGGAGACAGACACAAAGCAGTCTCAAGTCAGACAGAAAACATGATGGAAGAGGTAACTGTGGGCTCCTCTTGAAGATTAAACAGAGTGAGTGATTTAATTATTTGTTTTCCACTTGGCACATAATAGTGAAGTAAACTGAATAGTGATTGTTCATACGATTTATGTTTGTAGCTACATGTTTTTATTATCCATGACTGACCTATAACGTTATATATGGCACAAAATAATAAAAGGCCGTTCAGAAATGTGATGCTCTTTTTTTTGCGCTATCACAGTTTAACGATGTCTTGTTCTGGGAAAGCTGATATTGTTTGGTGGACGTCGGTCACGGTCAACTTTTATTTCCTGGTTTTGTTCCGGGAATTATTCATTTACAAATTAAGCACTGGATCCCACCAAAATATCTTTGTGTTCAACAGTAGAAACTCAGGTTTGACAACTTGAGGGTATCTAAATGACTTTTTCTTAAATTTGTGGGTGAACAGCCACATTTAACCTCAATTACCAAAAAACCCAATTGATAATTTACGCATCTCAGAACTCTTCAATGCTGTCAACAGGAAAAGCTGTTTTTAACAATGTTATGTTCCCTCCAGTGGGATTTATTTCTGTGTGCCATGAAATCAATCACTCTGATCAACACTTATATGAAACACGTTGCATTCTGACACATATGAGAGAGCTCACATTTTTTATAAAGTACACTGAAAAAAAAAAAAGACTCATTGGATTTGCTAAATTTTTTTAAGGTAAGTGGTTGCAAACAATTTATAAGGGCCGAATTTAAACAAACAAATTAAATTTAGTAATGTTCAACTTAATTTGTTTGTTTAAATTCAGCTCATATAAATCGTTTGCAACCACTTACCTTAAATCCATTCATTCATTCATTCATTTTCCTTCGGCTTAGTCCTTTTATTCATCAGGGGTCGCCACAGCGGAATGAACCGCCAACGTATCCAGCATATGTTTTACACAGCGGATGCCCTTCCAGCTGCAACCCAGTACTGGGAAACACCCATACACTCACATTCACACACATACACTACGGCCAATTTAGTTTATTCAATTCACATACAATATACTGCATGTCTTTGGACTGTGGGGGAAACCGGAGCACCCGAAGGAAACTCACACGAACAAAAGTAAATCCAATGAATCATTTTTTTTCAGTGTATGAAGCAACATCTCCCGCCCTCTCTCCAGAGACTTCCGAAGGTTTCCCAAACATCTGGATCCCATCCGGAGCCTGTGGTTGTCCAGCGCTGCAGATGTTTGCAGACATGAGAAGATCCCATGGGCTGCTGCTGGCATCTGGAGCTGGTCATCTGCTGCCACCACACCGAGCCATTACTCAGACACAGAGAAACTGGTGTTTGTGTGTGTGGGTGTGTGTGTGTGCGCGTGTGTGTGTGTGGATGCTGGTGCATATGGATGTGCTTGTGTGTTTGTTCACATGCCATCAAGCTTGCATTAAAATCACACCCGTCTAAAGAATTACTGAGTGACACAGAATATAAATCTTACACTCAAGAGTCATAAAAGTATTTGTCTCCGCTGCACATATGCTGTGTATTAATGTGAAACACGTGAGCACAGTCAGTAAAGACTGATTATTCTTCTATCTGAAGCATTTTTTACTTAGTTTTTTTTTTTTGTCCAAATATCTAAAATTCTTAAATCAAGAAGCATTTTCTTGATAAGCAAAAAAATAATGTCTTGCTTTAAGACAAAATCTGCCAAGATTAAGTGAGTTTCTCATTAAAACAAGCTAAATAATAATCTATCAATGGGGTTAGCAAAATAATCTTGTTTTTCCTTTTGACATGAGATTATTTTGCTTACCCCATTGATAGATTATTTTGCTTGTTTTAAGGAAAAACATGTTTTTTCTTTAAAAAATGACAAAAAAAATCTAAGTAAGAAAAGTATTTTTTTGCAGTAAAGGTATCAGGAATAATAATGAGAAGAAGAAGAAGAAGAAAAATTGGATTAAAGAAAAGGATTAATTTTGTCCAGAATTTGGTTCTGGTTCACCTATTTTTCACTGTCATTTTTTAATTTTTTAATTAATTTATTTTGTTTCGCAATTGGGCGTCACGGTGGCGCAGTGGGTAGCACGTTCGCCTCACAGCAGGAAGGTCGCTGGTTCGAGCCTCAGCTGGGTCAGTTGGCGTTTCTGTGTGGAGTTTGCATGTTCTCCCCGTGTTCGCGTGGGTTTCCTCCGGGTGCTCCGGTTTCCCCCACAAGTCCAAAAACATGTGGTATAGGTGAATTGGGTAGGCTAAATTGTCTGTGTGTTTATGGATGTTTCCCAGTGATGGGTTGCAGCTGAAAGGGCATCCGCTACGTAAAACATATGCTGGATAAGTTGGTTCATTCCGCTGTGGCAACCCCAGATTAATAAAGGGACTAAGCCGAAAAGAAAATGAATGAATGTTTCGCAATTTATTTGTCATTTAAATGTTTGCCAACAATTTATTTGGTAGTCTGGGTCTAGGATTTGAATCCTTTTTTTTTTTCATCATTGTCATTGTTACTGTCATTTTTAAGATTGTGGAAATCAGACAACACATGAACTACCAATCATAAAATACAACAGCAGTATTTTCTTACAGTTTAGCCACTCTAAGGTCCTGTCCACGAACATGGGTATTTTCAAAACCGCATTTGTTTCTACACGGTTTTGCTGTTTGTCCACACGAAACAGTTGGCTGAGTTCACCCCAAATGCAGAAGATGCAAATTCCAGGTGTTCGCAGCAAACATATTCTGCATTGTTCGACCACGAGACGATAATCTACCTCTGTTCTCATTGTTTGCATTGACCTCTATGCAATTTACTCACAAAAATACTGAATTCCCCATTTGGTGTGAGCTCAGTATAAAAGTGTCATTATTGCTGCCTGTTGGTTTGGCATGCACTTAACATTTTTTTTTTTGTGAACAGAGTTTTTTTTTTTTTAGGAAAGAAGGGAAAACTCCATTTATAAAAAAATACAGTGTACATGGCCTAAATAATAACACCAATCACAGAAAAGTATCTCAATGATTGCTGACTTTTCATTCATTCATTTTCTTTTCGGCTTAGTCCCTTTATTAATCTGGGGTCGCCACGGAGTAATGAACCGCCGACTTATCCAGTATATGTTTTACGTAGCGGATGCCCTTCCAGCCACAACTCAACACTGGGAAACACCCATACACTCTTGCATTCACACACATACACTACGGACAATTTAGCTTATTCAATTCACCTATAGCGCATGTCTTTGGAGTGTGGGGGAAACTAGAGCACCTGGACGAAACCCACATCAACACGGGGAGAACATGCAAACTCCACACAGAAATGCCAACTGACCCAGCTGAGGCTCGAACCGGCGACCTTCTTGCTGTGAAGCGATCATGCTACCCACTGTACCACCATGACGCCCATTGCAGACTTTACCAACTATATTTTAAAAGTAAATAGCATTAAAGTAAATTATCCCATGAGACTCACCCAGATCCTCCCAGCAAACCTCCATCCAGTCTGAAGAACAGCCACTCAGATCGACCAGAGACGCTTCAACGTCCTCTTGTACCTGCAGTCTGAGATCCAGACACAAACACAAGAGTTCAGAAGTAAAAGTTGATGTTTTATAGTATTTTAATCCCTAAAGATCCCATGAAGTGTGCATTTCTTATTCAAAACTTGATGTAATCTCACTTAAAACATGAAGAAAGGGCGGGGCATAAAGTAGCTCCTCCCCTTTTATAAAAACAGCCAATAGCTTTTGGTTTTCATTACAGCTCTGCCAGTGAGAGTGGTTGAGATCATGCGCATCAAACGAAAAGCAAACTACTGAAAACTGTAATAAAATAATGTGAATGTAATTAGTTTTTACATTGTGTGTATGAAACAATTCATTCATTTTCCTTCGGCTTAGTGCCTTTATTCATCAGGGGTCGCCACAGCGGAATGAACCGCCAACTTATCCAGCATATGTTTTACACAGCGGATGCCCTTCCAGCTGCAACCCAGTACTGGGAAACGTCCATACAAAAAGTCACATAAACCTTTCAACAGAAGCTTATCGGTGACTGAAAAACACTTGCTGTGCATATAGTCCATTAAATAGCACAAACCAACAGCAAAGACGTCAAAAAAATCTGACCTGAATCTGAAAGGTGGCACTGCGGCCATCCGTGGAGACTCTCTGCCTGTGTTTCTGACCCGTGATTTAGTTTGTCCATCAGGATAAGCCATAAGTTTGGTCCTCTGCTTATGAACATCTCTCTGAACAGCAGCTGATGTTTCCCACAGCACATTTCCATTGCTCGGCCGCCGCAGGCCGGATTCAGACTCATTGTCCAGACTCCTGAAGTGCCGATGTCCAGATCTCCAGTTTCGGTTTGTGTGTTTCTCCACGTCTCTGAACCCGTCCTGGGGCAGCGAGCCTCTGCGCAGGCCCTGTGGGCTCTTCTGTGGAATCATCTCTCTTTTGGGCACATTTGGACTGCTGTGGGTTGAAAGCAGAGCAAATGATGACCTGTTTGTGGGGTATAAGATAAAACTAACATATAAAAAAACTTAAATTTAACAGTAAATGTGTCTTAAATGTGTGTTTTAAAATAAATACAGGGGTCATTACATGCTAAATCAACCAAATTTTAAAATCCTTATCCTATATTTAAACTTATATTTGAAACCTCAGTTTTTTATTTTTTATTTTATTAATGTTTCTTGTGAAGAAAGGCAAACATAGCAATAAAAATGCCATCATTTAAATCCTATGGGTGTAAACATCAGAGTAAAATTAACTGTTTTTGTGCATTGTGCCCTTACACACAGGACAGAAATAAAATAAAATTAAATTAAAAATAAAATTAAAACAAATAAATATAAAAAATAAAGTAAAAAATACAATCAAATAAAATATAATTGTAGGTTTTGTGAATCTTAAACATAAAAATGAAAAATACACTGAGTTGCATTTCGAGGATCGTGCCCTTACACACAGGACAGGAATAAAAAATATAAAATTTAAATAAAAAAAACATATAAAAAAATAAATTAAATTAAATTAAATTAGGGCTGCACGGTGGCGCAGTGGGTAGCACGTTCGCCTCACAGCACGAAGGTCGCTGGTTCGAGCCTCGGCTTGGACAGTTGGCGTTTCTGTGTGGAGTTTGCATGTTCTCCCTGTGTTGGTGTGGGTTTCCTCCGGGTGCTCCGGTTTCCTCCACAAGTCCAAACACATGTGCTATAGGTGAATTGGGTAAGCTAAATTGTCCATAGTGTATGAGTGTGAATGAGTGTGTATGGATGTTTCCCAGTGATGGGTTGCAGCTGGAAGGGCATCCATATAAAACATATGCTGGATAAGTTGGCGGATCATTCCGCTGTGGCGACCCCAGATTAATAAAGAGACTAATCCGAAAAGAAAATGAATTAATTAATTAATTAATTAAATAAAATTAAATTAAATTAAATTAAATTAAATTAAATTATAACAAAGTAAAAAATACAACTAAATAATATATAATTGTTGGCTTTGTAAATCTTAAAAGTAAATATAAAAAATAATACACCGACTTGCATTTGAAGGATTGTGCCCTTACACACAAGACAGACAAATAAAACAAAATTAAAAAGTCAGTTGTGTAAATAATAATAAAAAATACTAATACTAATATACAATGGATGGATATGGATGGATGGATCATTAAATCATTTGTACTGCTGTGTGTTGAACATGGGGCAAACAATGACCTGTTTGTGTCAGCGGGTGTAAGCTGAGCTCTCGGACTCCTCAAACTCGTCCCTTTGAGAAACTCCTTGGAGACTGAAAGAGAAGAGACGGACGAGGTTGAGGAGGATCGTCCACTTTTATTCTGGCTGGCAGGAGTCAGTAAAGCAGCACTGAAGCTCCTGCTGTCCTGTTTGGAGAAACTCCGGGGCAGAGGAATGCCAGAGGAGCTTTGAGACATCGTCATGGTCCAGAAGATCACCACAAGAAGATCTGTGAGGAAACATCAAGACACACTGTAAAAAATATCCATAAATTAGCAGGTTTTTTGTATTTTGTGATTCCTGTTTTTGTGGTTTTGTGATTTATTTATGCTTTTGAATTGCATTATGGGACCTTAATCTTTCCTCAACCAAAAAACGACTTTTATGAACATCTTTAATAGTTTTAGGTGCTATATTGTCTGTGTTGGTGTTGTATATTACGCTACAAACATCTTGTAATAAACTGCCGGTACATTTCTTGTTATTTTACACACTTATATCTCTCTATATTATTTCTTACATTATATTATTTCAAACGATTAAAATGTCAATAAAAG
>CAIGQV010019356.1:1465814-1481444 GCA_903798115.1 Danio jaintianensis
TCTATATGGGAAATAAAAACTCCCCAAATCAAGTATATTAAATCATACATTTGTATATGGGATATAAAAAACTGTGAAAGTCAAGTATATTAAATCATAGATTTCTTTATGGGAGATAAAAACTCCCAAAATTAAGTGTGTTACATCAAACACATCTATGAGAGATAAATAAATTATATTAAATTATGAACTTCAATGGGAAATAAAAACAATGCAACATGCTCGTTAGCAACAAATAAACATAATGCATCATTACCAAAAAGCAAGCATGCATTTCCAAACTAAAGTGACAAAAATGCAAATCCCATTACAATAAACAACGTACAATAACAGTTATGCGTATGACAGCACAACTTGACCATCAATCTGAATCAATAGCAGCACAGAGAGCGTCTGCAGGAATCATGACACAGCAAGTGAACTAAAGAGAAGTGGCCCAGAAAACAACTACTGAGCAGCTGCTGTTATTGAATTCTGTCTCTCTACCACACACACACACACATACACACATACAGATAGAGAGATAAACATCCATGATCTCTCCTGAAACACTCAACACATCACCAATAAATCCCCACACCGTTCAGACTTTATGCAACATTAGAATGTAGGCCATGAAATCTCACCTCCCGTTGCAGAGCGGTTGTTGCGGTCAATTCCTGCAGCATCCCTGCGCTGTTCAGTGAGATAACCTTTAATGTCTGACGGAATCTCAAGGGAAGGCGGAGACTAAAGACATCTGGACACACAGGACAGCCAGACAGGACACTTTAAGAACCAATGAGGAAGACAAAACAGAGAGCAGGAGACTTCAGCTCTCCCTCCCCTCGCCAGCAGACACACTGACACACTCGCTCCTCCGATACACTCATACATTTACTTACAAACATGCAGACGCCAGTGGCTCATACTTATATCCGTCATGACATCATGCCAAAAGCAGTCTTTTGAGGACGTGCCCTCTGACGGAATGCATGCATTCAACTTTAGCCTTTTACCAGACAAGCATTAATTTGTATTGGAGTGATGCAACCCAGTCTCAGTGACTGCAAAAGCAAGCACACACGTCATAGCAACACCTTAGTTACCACCTACAATACTATAGATTTCTTACCAACATTAACACAGCTACCCTGAATATATAGCAACACCCTCGCAACCTACCATAATACCCTAGTAATCCCCTAGCAATGTTCTAGTAACCACCCAAAACACCTGAGCAATTGCATAGCAACACCATGGCAACCGACTATAATACTCTAGTAACCGCTTTGTGATGTTCGAGTAATTATGCCTAGTAACTACGCAAAACACTTTACCAAATGCATAGCAACATCTTAGCAACACCGCAAATACACAAATAAATATATGGTGACACCCTAGTACTTACTCAAGAAGCCCACCAAATGCACAGCAATGCCTTAGCAACCACCAAAAAAACCTAGCAACCACTTAGAGAAAGCTTAGTAAATATCCCCACAAATCCATAGCAACACCTTACCAACCACTTAGAACACCCAGGTAATAACTTAGCAATGCCCTGGAAACTACCCAAAATACCTCAGCAAATACATAGCAGCACCATAGCAACTGACCATAATTCTCTAGTAACTGCTTTGTGAAGTTCAAGTAATTATCCCTAGTAACTGCCCAAAATAGTCCACCAAATGCATAGCAACATCTTAGCAACACCCCAAACACACACAAACAAATATATAGTGACATCCTAGTACTTAAGTAGCCCAGCAAATGCACAGTAATACCTTAGCAACCACCCAAAATAAACCTTGTAACCACTAAGAGAAAACCTAGTAACTACCTAAAACACCACCACAAATACATAGCAACACCTTATCAACCACTAAGAAGAGCCAGATAATAACTTAGTAATGCCCTGGAAACTACCCAAAATAGCTCATCAAATGCATAGCAACACTTTAGCAACCACGCATGAACACCCTAGCTACCTCTTAACAATGCCCTAGTAACTTCTCAAAATACACCAAAAATGTATAGGAACCCCCTAGCAACTTACCATTGCATCATAACAGCCCCTTAGCAACATTGTGGTAACTATTCAAAATACCTCAGCAAATGCATAACAACACCATGGCAATCGACTATAATACTCTAGTAACCAATTGCCATGTTTGAATAATTATCCCTAGTAACTACCCAAAATACTTTACCAAATGCATAGCAACATCTTAGCAACACCCCAAACACACACAAACAAACAAACAAACAAACAAACAAACAAACAAACAAACATATAGTTACATCCTAGTACTTAAGTAGCCCAGCAAATGCACAGCAATGCCTTAGCAACCACACACAAAAAACTTTGTAACCACTTAGAGAAAACCTAGTAACTACCCAAAACACCCCCACAACTCCATAACAACACCTTATCAACCACTTAGAAAACCCAGGTAATAACTTAGCAATGCCCTGGAAACTACCTAAAATACCTCATCAAATGCATAGCAACACCATGGCAACCTGCCATAATAGTTACCCCTTTAAAATGTATTAGTAAATATCCCTAGTAACTAACCAAAATGCTTCACCGAATGCTTAGCAACATCTTAGCAACAATATAAAACCCTTTAACACATTCTTACCAACATCTTAGCAACAACCCAAAACACTTTAGCAAATGTATAGCAACCTATTAGCAACAACCCAAAACGCACAAATATGTAGTGATGTCGAAGTAACTTCTTAAAACACCCCAGCAAATGCATAGCAATGCCTTTACAACCACCAAAAACACCCAAGTAACCACATAGTGTAGACCTAGAACTACATCAAATGCATAGCAACATTTTAGCAACATGGACACCATTGTAACCTCTTACCAATGTCCAAGTAACCTGCCAAAACATCCTGGAAAATGTACAACAATACCATAGCAACCATCATAGAACACCACTTAACAACTACCATAGCCAAAACAGCACAGCAAATGCATAGCAACACCTTTGCAAATGTTAACCATCAAATGTATTTGCAGTTTTTTGCTAGATATATTTCATATAATTTAATTTAAAAACATGATATAAATTATATTAACATTATATAACTAAAATTGAAAGAAAAAAAGCTGCAAATACATTTAATTAAAATTTATTATTATTATTTTTTATATTCGATTCATCCACTTCAGTGTGGTGGACTGTGGATTTTTTTTCTCTGAAAGACAGAATATTCATATGGCAGTCACTGTCCTTATGTGACTGGTCTTGGCTTTATATAACAGACCTGGTTTTGTTTGTTAAATTTAGACCCAAGACCCAGATTCAATAATTTATTTATTTTCTGCCACTTCTACAGGACCAATTCAGTATGTCAGATTGAGTCTTGTCAGGGAGAGACAGAGGCTGGGTCAAGCCAGCCAGAAGATGCTTCTGATCACATTTATCCAGCAGCCTGTAGAGAGGCAGCAGAGAACAGAAAACACTGGGCTAAAGAGGACATTTATGCTGTTTCTTATACACAGAATATACACAATGAAATACAGTAAATGTATAAAATGTAAATGTATACTTAAATATAAAATGTATATTTTATATAAAATATAGTAAAATATATCAAATGTAATTGTATTCTTTTATTAATCAAAGATGCATTAATATGATGAATAATCAAAAATCTTTGAAATTAATGAATGATATTTCAGAATATAAAAAAACCCCATTGTGTATCAAACAAATCCTAAAATTATATCACAGTCACCACAAAAATAATAATAATAAAGTTAGTTTTATTTTATTTTATTTTATTTTATATTTTATTTTTTTATTATTTTATTTTATATTTTATTTTATTTAATTTATTTTTTATATTATTTATTTTTATTTATTCTATTTTATTTTCTATTTTATATATTATATTTTATATTTTACATATTTTTTCTATTTTATTTAATTTCATTTTTTATTTTATATTTTATTTATTATATTTTATTTTATATTTTATTTTATATTTTATATTTTATATTTTATATTTTTATTTTATTAGGTGGCACTGAAAACTGGAATCATGATTCAAAACATTAAATTGTTTATCACAAAAATAATTTACAGTTTGAAATCTATGCACACAGAAAATGTTTTTTTTTTTTTATTATTATAAAATTTTTTATTATATTTCACAATTTGACTTTTACAGTATAAAGATTTTTTTTTATTTCCTTAAAGTTGAAGACCCTGAATATGTATTGCTTTATTTATTATATTTTTCAAAAACATACTGGCACCAAACTAGTACCATTTATTCTCATGTGTTTTTTTTTCCAAAACCGCATTGAACAAGCTGTTACCCGTTTTCTTAAAGAAATACAAATCCAAACTAAACCTGTAATCTTTTGCCTCAAGCTCAAACATAGTACTAATAATGTGCCAGCAATAAAACAGAAATAACCATAATTACATAATTATGTTTAATCTTTTTTGAAATGGAAATTATTATAGGTGGTGCATCATGTTGATTTTAAATGGAAAACTACCCGATGCGTTAAAAGCAACATTTTCCCAGCCGCCCCTGTCAGTGTGTGTTTCTGTGACACTGGGAGAACAGCATGATAGCGTGACATCATTAACAGTGTAATACTCTCTGCTGCTGGACTAAAAGGATTCAACATGCGAGACCGACTCTGATGATCCACAGGCATCTCCTAGAGCCAGTCACTCCTAATCCAATTCAGTCCCAGCCCACACCCTTGTCTATCATACAACTAACCCAATTTACACACTTGATGCTATTTCCCACAGGAATTTTAATGGCCCATTCCACTGCATACTGACCCATCTGCATAAAGCCAAATAAAATCTCTTGCTGTCCACTGTCTACTGTATACACAGCTGCATACTAAAAGCAAGCTCATAAGTGACTGATTTTGAGCACTATCCATTCCATGCGCCTACTTAAAACAAAATAAATTATATGTGGATGAAAGAGATAAGCAAGCTTTATTTATTCAAAATAACTCAGCAAATGCAGAGCAACACCTTAGCAACCACTTAATGTCCTAGTAACCACCCCAAACATCTCAAAAAATACATAGACATCTTAACAACAACATAAAACACCCAGCAATGTCATAGTAACTCCCCAAACACCTCAGCAAATGCATGGCAACACCTTAGCAACCACATAGAACACCCTAGTTGATGGTTAGCGATGTCCTAGTAACTACACAAACATCTCAGAAAATACATATCCACACCTTAAAAACCACTAGAACACCCTAGTGTATAAAAAAAGTGTATGAAACAGTTAGCAGAAGCAAGCTTTACCCTAGTAGGAACTTATTAATGATCTATTATTACTCAAAACAACTCAGCAAAGGGAGAACAACACATTAACAACCAGCTAGAGCACCCTAGTAATCATTTAATGTCCTAGCAACTACCTCAAACATCTCAACTAAAGCATAGAATACAAAAAATACATAGACACATCTTAACAACATAGAACACCCAGCGATGTCATAGTAATTCCCCAAAACACCTCAGCTAATGCATAGCAGCACCTTAGCAACCTCATACAACACCCTAGTTGATACTTAGCGATGTCCTAGTAACTCCCATAACATCTCAGAAAATACACATCCACACCTTAGAAACCACTAGAACACCCTAGTTGACACAGAGATGACCTAGTAAGTACCACAAACACCTTGCCTAATGCATAGCAACACCTTAGTAACCACATACTGCAGAACAGCGTATGAAAAAAGGTGTATGAAAACAGTGTGTAAAAGTGTATAAAACAGTTAGCGTAAGAGAGCTTTACCCCAGTAGGAACTTATTAATGTTCTATTATTACTCAAAACAACTCAGCAATTGTCAAGCAACCCCTTAGCAACCACCTAGAACAGCCTAGTAACCATTTAACATCCTAATAACTACCCCAAACATCTCAACTATAGCATAGCACCACCTTAGCAACAACATATAATACCCAGCGATGTCCTAGTAACTCCCCAAACACCTTAGCAACCACATAGAACACCCTAGTTAATACTTAGCAATGTCCTAGTAACTCAAACACCTACAAAAATTCATATCCACACCTTAGAAACCACTAGAACACCCTAGTTGACACAGAGATGTCCTAGTACCATAAACATTTTACCTAATGCATAGAGACACTTTAGTAACCATATACTGCAGAACAGTGTATGAAAAAAAAGTGTATGAAAACAGTGTATAAAAGTGTATAAAACAGTTAGCGCAAGCAAGTTTTAGCCTAGCAGAAACGTATTAATATGTTCTATTATTACTCAAAACAACTAGAAAACCACTAAAAACCACTAGAACACCCTAGCAGACATAGATGTCCTAGTAACTACCCAAAATATCTCACCTAATGGCACCTTAGTAAACCACATACTGCAGAACAGTGTATAAAAAAAAGTGTATGAAACAGTTAGCATAAGCAAGTTTTAGCCTAGTAGGAAGTTAATGTTCCATTATTTCTCAAAACAACTCAGCAAATGCAGAGCAACACCTTAGCAACCACCTAGAAAACCATAGTAACCACTTAATGTCCTAATAACTACCCCAAACATCTCAACTAAAGCATAGCAACACCTTAGCAACAACATAGAACACTTAGCGATGTCCTAGTGGCTCCCCAAACATCTCAGTAAATGCATAGCAACACCTTAGCAACAACATAGAAGACCCTAACAATGTCATAATTATTCCCCAAAACACCTCAGCTAATACATAGCAACACCTTAGCAACCACATAGAACACCCTAGTTGATGATTAGCGATGTCCTAGTAACTACACAAACACCTCAGAAAATACATATCCACACCTTAGAAACCATTAGAACACCCACAGAGATGTCCTAGTATCTCCCCAAACATCTCAGCAAATGCATAGAAACACCTTAGTAACCACATACTGCAGAACACCCAGCGATGTCCTAGTAACTTCTCAATCAAATTGGTAGCAACGCCTTAGCAACCACATAAAGCACCCTAGCTCACACTCAGCGATGTCCTAGTAACAACCAAAAATACCTCAGCAATTCATAGCAAAGTCCTATACCTACACAAAACACCTCAGCATATATATATATATGTTATTTAACTTATATATTTTAATTAAACAAGTTGATAACTGAATGCCTAAATAATTTGCAAAAAAAGAAATAGATAATCATACATTCAGCAATATACAACAATAAATAAACAAGGTATTTTCAATTAAAACAGTCTAAATTATGTCATAAGTAAATGATAATGTCATGAAATATGATAAAATAATTTAAAACAATACTAAAATGAGAGAAAATTCATAATTACGGTTATGTATGGGGGTTGACAATGGAGGTGAGGTTCCAAATGCAGCTTTATTATCAGGATGGTCAAACAATAATGTAAGGGGCAATCCACAGAAAAGTCCACAAAACAGACGAGGGTCCGTGCAGACAGAAAACAATTATAAATTTAAAAGACAGACAGACAAAAACAAACCAGGCAGAAAAAA
The DNA here is from genome assembly GCA_903798115.1 of Danio jaintianensis. Lineage (NCBI taxonomy): Eukaryota > Metazoa > Chordata > Actinopteri > Cypriniformes > Danionidae > Danio > Danio jaintianensis. Next base: position 1,473,324 of record CAIGQV010019356.1, read on the forward strand.
AGAACAAGAAAATGGCTAAAAATATGGCAAACAGCAAGCAAGACTTTGCAGTGAGTGAATGAATGGGGTCCAGATGAATGAATGGTGTTGAAATAGTCCAGATAATAGCAAACAGGTGTAACAGAATCAAGGAAATGTGGGACAGCTGTCATGGAGTGATTAGTGCAATGAATTATGGGCAGTGTAGTCCGGTCGAGTGGCAGACAAGTAGAATGGAGTGCCATCTTGTGGAGATTGAGGGCAATCCAGCTGGTGGCCATAACAATTACTGTATAAAAATATTTTCTCAACAAATGCAGAAAACTTCAGAATAATATAGCTGATAACTTATCCTAAATCTCATAATATACCTTTAGTTTTTATTCAAGCCCTACACTAATCTGGTTAGCAGCCCAAACGTCTGATTAATGATCTTTTTATTTGAGCAGATGTTTAACTTTACTTTAGTATCACTATGTTGGTCTTAAAGATATCTATAAGCTAGTGTGGTACAATACAGTCACAAAATACGAGAAAATATAAAACGGATATAAACATCTAAAGCTTGTAGTTCGTCACTTCCACCTATATGGATCAACTCATACTTCAGTTTCTCATCAAATCTTGACCAATCAAATGCTCTCTCGAATCTGATATGCCCCGCCCCCTTCAAGACACTTTTCATTTGATGCACTTTAACTTAACCACTTTCACTGGCACAGCTGTGATGAAACAAAATGCTGTTGGCTGTCTCTAAAAAGGGGAGGTGCTACTCTATGTCCCACCTTCTCTTTATGCTTCAATTAAGATTATATCAAACATCAAATAAAAAAAATGCGCATTTCAAAGCACTTCACGGGACCTTTAACATTATAGCTGGATATTAGGACTGATTTCAGTGAAAGAATGAGCTGCAGTGAATGCTAATGAAGGAAACTTGCCAGGGAAAAGCCTTTTAATAGATGTAGTTTAATAGGCCAATTTTATAAGAACAAAACGATGTGCTTTAATAGGCCTAATTGTTTTGCAGTCATTACAGCATAATCTGAGCTACTGGCGGCAGTTAAGCAGACATCCAGAGACACAAATGTTGACTGAAAGGCCTATAAACAAATCCAGCCCAAGCCCATGACTTCACTAAAACATCATGTTCTCTAAGTTTGTCCTCACTTGTGCAAATGAACCGTCTGAACCTACTGCATTGAAAAAAAAGATGCATAAAAAAACGAAACTTTTTAAAACAAGATCAAATGCTTATTTAAGACCAAATCCAGACCAAAAACCAGACTGTCCTTTTTAATCAACTGAAATGATAGATTCAAAATGCTGCATTCATTTCAAGAGTCACTTTGTATATAGACAATGGGAAAGATATTGCGCCAACTAGTGGTTGAGGTAATAATCACCATTGGTACACTAGAAATAAACTGTGGTCTGGATCTCAGATCATAAAACTGAGATCCAGATCCAGACTTCAAGTATAGAAACTCAAACCAAAACCATACTTATGTGGTCTCAAAACACAAGAGCAAAACCACAAGAACAAAAGAGTAAAATCTCGCCAATGTAACAACTTATGATGTGATAACAGGCTAACCATAAGTAAAAAGAAAACAAATTAAATGAAACAACTGATAAGACAATTTAAGTAAAACCTCATCAGTGACTGCTTTTGGCTACTAACCATTCCAATGAACAACATAATTCCAAATTAAATGATATTTTTGATAGGTTTTACCTTAGTAACAATTTATTGATGCATAGCAAGTTTTTAGCAACCACTAGAACACCCTAGTAACCCCTACCTATGTCTTAGTAACTACCCAAAATAATCAGCAAATGCATAGCAACACCTTTGCAACCACTAAAACACCATAGCAAACACTAGATGTGTCTTAGTAACTACCCAAAACACATTAGCAAATGCATTGCAACACCTTAGCAACCACTAGAACACTCTAATAAACACTAGCTATAGTTACTACCCAAAACACCTCAACAAATGCATAGCAACACCTTAGCAACCACTAAAACATCCTAGCAAACACTAGAAATGTTTTAGTAGCTACCCAAAACACATTAGCAAATGCATAGCAACACCTTAGCAACCAAAGCACCCTAGTAACCAATACCTATGTCTTAGTAACTAACCAAAACACATCAGCAAATAGCAACACTTTAGAAACCGCTAAAACACCCTAGCAAACACTACCTATGTCTTAGTAACTACCCAAAAAAACCTCAGCAAATGCATAGCAACACCTTAGCAAACACTAGAACTAGCAAACATTAGATTGTCTTAGTAACTACCCAAAACACACCAACAAATGCATAGCAACACCGTAGCAACCACTAGAACACCCAAGCAAACACTAGATAGGTCTTAGTAACTACCCAAAACACCTCAGCAAATGCATAGCAACACCTTAGCAACCACTAGAACACCCAAGCAAACACTAAATAGCTCTTAGTAACTACCCAAAACACCTCAGCAAATGCATAGCAACACCTTAGCAACCACTAGAACACCCAAGCAAACACTTGGGTCAAGGACAATAAAGTTTTACTACTACTACACTAGATTATAGTATAGTATAGTATAGTATAGTATAGGTTATAGTAACTACCCAAAACACTTCAGCAAATGCATAGCAACACCTTAACAACCACAACACCCTAGCACAAGCTATATATATGCTGTATCCAAATTGGTGGATATGGATATGTATATATTGTAGGATCATGGATCAAAGACCATGATGAAATTGACTGACAGGGAAATTCAGCAAGTTATGAGAAATGAAAATAACAGAGGAGCTTCATATCATCTCATTCTGGACAAACTGGCAAATGCTGTGCAGACCGGCAGGCATTAACAAGTGTAAAGCCATTGTAGAAATCATATATATCTAGTGAACTTGATGTCTGAGCCTGAGGGACACTCTTCTTTGGATCCAACTGCAGTGTGTTAAAATCCCACACAGCCTGGCATAACTGACCCAGATTCAGCCGAGCCGGTCTTTCTGAGAGCGTTTGCTAGGGCGTTTTTAATTCTTCCAATCATATTTTCCATTACAGAATTAGCATCTTCAGTGAACTGATGTCATCACAAATGAGGGAGGAAATTATATTATTCTATCAGTGACAATTATTACGTCGATTAGCATACATTTCTGTAAAAAAAAAAAAAATAGCAGTGCCTGCCCCTTCCTTAGATGTATATGTTAACAATGTCTCTGTAATTATTTTTTTTCTGTAATATTTTTTTCTCCTTCCTTTTTACATGTCATTCTATTCTGTTTCTTATTCATTAGTCTGGCTGAGATTTTTTTTTTGGTGCTGTATAATTGCTGTATTGCTTGCTAGTGTTTTAGTGCATGTTCTAGTTGGTATCAGGTAATAACATTAAGTAAATTGAGATAATTTTGTTAACATATATACCTGATGTACACTTTGGGGTGTTATGTTTTCATAAAAACTTCTATAAATAAAGTAAAATTTAAAAAAAAGCAGTGCTTTAAAAAATTTATTTTCATACAGTATTTCAAATACAGTCGAAATAGTACACACTCAATGCTAACTGGAAGCATTAATAGATTTTATCAATTTTGTGTGTGGTTTTTGGTGCAAATATAAGAAAAATTCATTTACAAGCAAAAATTGATAACGGCTGCACATCTGTATCGCATAAATCACAACCCAGATATTTCTGGCTTCTGGCACCCAGAAACAGATATTTCAGTCCATAATAAATAAACTGCATGCCGCAATTTCAGTGTGTTTTGGGTTTTGCTTCAGAAACTGCATTTTTAAAGTCTTCCCACGAGTATTCAATTGGGTTGAGGTCAGGAGATTGAGCTGGCCACTCCATTACCTTGATCAGTTCTGCCTGAAACCAAATTGTTGCTCGATGAATGTTTTTGGAGTCCCTGTCTTGTTGAAACACCCATTTCAGGGGCATTTCCTATTCGGCAAAGACCATTATAATCTTGTCAAGTGAAGCTGTAATTATGAACCATGAACCAGCTGAACTACGACAATTCAAATCAGATTACAAGTCAAACAAATAAGGAACAGACTGTCTTTAGAAAAGTTTGTGGTACTTTCTATTCATTTTGCCACTTGGTGTTCATAAGTTGACTTCTAATGAAAATTAATTGTGTTTTATTCATTCATTCATTCATTCATTCATTTTCCTTCGGCTTAGTCCTTTTATTCATCAGGGGTCGCCACAGCGGAATGAATCGCCAACTTATCCAGCATATGTTTTACACAGTGGATGCCCTTCCAGCTGCAACCCAGTACTGGGAAACATCCATACACACTCATTCACATACATACATACACTACGGACAATTCAGTTCATTCAATTCACCTATAGCGCATGTCTTTGGACTGTGGGGGAAACCGGAGCACCCAGAGGAAACCCACGCCAACACGGGGAGAACATGCAAACTCCACACAGAAATGCCAACTGACCCAGCTCGAACCAGCGACCTTCTTGCTGTGAGGTAACAGTCCTAACCACTGAGCCACCATGTCGCCCCAATTGTGTTTTAACCAATAAATATTAAAGTAATATTTAGAAGAGAGAAATTGAGTGAATGTAAGGTAAGTGGATATTTACTATTAATAATTAGTTAATCTAGTTAATATTAATAATTAGGTGAAGCTGCTTGAATTTTAGCTAATACTTAATATCGTTACACTAATACCTAATTAAAACAAAACATTATTTAATAAAAAACACGATCGTCATTAATGCCATTATACCCTTAAATTCCATAAAGATCACTCTTAAAGTTAAATCTTTAATAAATTGTTCAATCTTTTTTTTTTTTTTGCAGTTTACAATCTGATGAAGACTTAGATGAACAATTTGCATTTGAGATACTTAGCAACCCCTTAGCAACCATCCAGAACACCCTAGCAACTGCTTAGACACACCATTTAGAATATTCTTCACTGTATTTTATGCATTAGAGATCCACAGAAGACATAAAATGAAGGCATTGCATCCTAGAAATAACATGTCGTTCCAGTTAAGATCAATTAATGAGGTTATGAATGCATACAAGTCTTCCTGAGAGAAATCAGCTCATGCTATAACCCAACACGACTCAACTTTTCCTCTCCATGAGTCATCTGACAACCAGGAAAAAGCTCTGGGTTTTAAAGACAAAATCCTGGAAGACTTTACCAGCTTTACCAGCATTTTGAAACTCAGAAAAGCCTTTATTGGCCTGATTTTACTACTGTACATACAGCTACTGAATACTGTAGTGAAAAATACAGTACAAGCAAATGTGATTGATCTTGGTTATATATTTTCATAAACATCCACTTTAGAGAGCAAAATATTACTTATTTTGCCATTCTTTCAGTGGAAAATGTGTGTCAGTAAAGGGTGCAACTTGTATTTATGTGAATTGTGCATTATGATCTGGAATATTATGAGATTGTGAGAGGGAATGTAATTAATAGGCCTTAAAATACCAAAATGTCATTAAATATGTCATGCGCTCATTTGTAAAGGACATTTCCTGAGGGGCAAATCGAAATACAATTCCAGCTTCACGTCCAGGATAATAAGGCTCATACGTGTGACCTTACTGAACGTTTAAACAGCTGTCTTACTTGATGGAAGAGATAGAATATATAGTTTAGAGTAATATTAGAGCAGTTCATGAGGTCATGCACAACAGACGAATATTTATTTCAAACCAAGAGCACCTATAGAGTGCATTTTAGAGCATCAGACACTCACACAAATGCACTGCAAAAAACGCTTTTCTTACTTAGATTTTTTTGTCTTGTTTCTAGGCCAAATATCTAAACATTCCTAAATCAAGAAGAATTTTCTAGACAAGCAAAATATTGTCTTGTTTTAAGAAATAATATGCCAAAATGAAGTGAGTTTTTCCTTTAAACAAGCAAAATAATCTGCCAATGGGGTAAGCTTAATAATCTTATGTCAAAAGGAAAAACAGGATTATTTTACTTACCCCATTGGCAAATTATTTAGCTTGTTTTAAGGAAAACTCACTTAATATTGGCATATTATTTCTGAAAACAAGACATTATGTTTTGCTTGCCTAAAAAATGCTTCTTGATATAAGAATTGTTAGATATTTGGACTAAAAACAAGACAAAATTCTAAGTAAGAAAAGCATTTTTAATTGTTAGATTTGTTTCCACAAAAATTATAAATAAATAAATAAATAAATAAATAAAATTGAAAAAATTGAAAAAATTGAAAAAATTGAAAAATAAATAATTAAATGAATGAATGAACAAATTAATTAATTAATTAATTAATTAATTAATTCAATCATTCAATCATTAATATAAATGCATATGAAAAGTGATATTTTGGCTAACTAAAATGTTCACTAGGACAGCTTCTGAAAATTAAATAAAAATGAAAAAAAAAAAAAAAAAAACATTAAATCAAACAGATAAATATGGATTCTAAATAATTCTGGGTTGTTGTAACCAAATGTAGGGTTAAATATGGACAAATCCAACATTGGGCTATTTTGTTTTTTATTAATTAAATTTAAAATGACACTTTTGCACCCAAAAATTGGATTTGTCCAGATTCGACCCAACATTGGGCTACAATAACCCAGCATCAAATAAATTAAATTAAAAACAGTTTAAATAAAAACAAAAAATTTTACAAACAATAATACAATATTTACAACAAAAATATTTTGTTCAATATTTTGAACAAATTTTGAACAATATTTTGCACAGTGGCTCGGTGGTTAGCACTGTTGCCTCACAGCAAGAAGGTCGCTGGTTCAAGTCCCAGCTGGACCAGTTGGCGTTTCTGTGTGAAGTTTTCATGTTCTCCCCGTGTTGGCGTGGGTTTCCTCCGGGTGCTCTGGTTTCCCCCGCAAGTCCAAAGACATGCGCTATTGGTGAATTGAATAAACTAAATTGGCCGTAGTGAATGTGTGTGTGAATGTGAGAGTGTATGGGTGTTTGCCAGTACTGGGTTGTGGCTGGAAGGGTATCCGCTGCATAAAACATATGCTGGAATAGTTGGCGGTTCATTCCACTGTGGCGACCCCTGATAAGTAAGGGACTAAGCCGAAGGAAAATGAATGAATATTTTTACAAAAATATTAAATACAGAATACATAAATAATACCAACAATATTTCCACTACACTGTAAAAAAAAAAAAAAAAGGTAAAATTTGGGGGTTATTAAAATAAACTAATAGCAAAATAGAAATAAAAACTTTTTAAAGCAAGTCTAAATTATAGAATATATATAGAATATAATATTTTATTCAATATTTATGTAGATGCTACATACACATACAAGAGAATTACTATACTATTAGTGAGACCACGACATCATCATGCACCAGTAAGGTGATGTCATCTAAAAACTCTGCCTGTGGCTAAAGACAGTAAATAACAAGCCACACAAAAGTGCAGCACATGTTAAGATCATAAGATTTTGCCTCAAGCGTCTCAGACTCGCCGTCAAAACCCAAAGTGCAGCCAGCCGAGTAAACATTATCCGCTTGTTAGTGTGCATTTAGTTTAGCATAGAGAGAAGTAGAAAACATATATAACACACACTGTAAAAAAATCCTTCCTGCTTATTTTACTTATTTAATGTTGTATGCATTAAAGAGAAATTCAGGATTTTTTAATTTTTTTTATTATGCAAAGGGTTACCCAAATTACATGACATGACATGAAATCAAATCAAATAAAAATGGAAAAAATGCATGTGTGTGTGTGCATGTAAAAGTAACTAGCTGGACGGGTCAAAGTATATAAACAAGAAAAAAAAATAATGTACAACATGTATAACAGCAGAAAGCATTATCCATAAAGGTTGTAAATAGTATCAATAATGAAGCAAAAATAATATCTAGAGAAAATAGAACAAAACTAATCAGTGGCAGAAAATAAGGTAGTTGATCCATAATAACGTTGATATTGGTAAAGTATTTGTAATAACAACAATAATAGTTATGATGACAACAACAACAACAACAATAACCTGAATAATGAAAGTAGTAATAATAATAATAATAATAATAGTAATAATAATAATAATAATAATAATAACAACAACAACAAAATAATAATAATAATAATAATAATAATAATAA
>CAIGQV010019356.1:1496589-1516003 GCA_903798115.1 Danio jaintianensis
ATATATATATATATATATATATATATATATATATATATTGTAATCTGTGTATTTCTGAGGTCGCAGACTGCATGAGGGCCCATTAGATTTGCACTGGAGCATTTCTAGTCATCCTGGGGTCAACACAGCATTTAAAAATACATTATTCATTCATTCATTTTCTTTTTGGCTTAGTCCCTTTATTAATCTGGGGTCGCCACAAATACATTATTATATATAAAAGAAAATGTAATACATAAGAAAATTTAATGCATTCATGCATTATTCAATAAATGTCAACCCAACGTTTTTAGTATCACAAACTTCAATAAAACAATTAATTCCTATACATCATCCACTTAAAAGTACAGAATTCCCAGATGTGCCATAACTTGCTTTAAAAACATAGTTATTCTGATTAATGATAGTTGTAAGACATTTCATAATTTTGTATTATTATTTATACATTTTTTATCATTCCATTATTAGGGAGTAAAAACTTACCTTCTGTTACTCATCTGTAACCATTGACTCCCATAACAAATATTATGGAAGTCAATGGTTACAGTTTTTCAGCTTTCTTCAAAATATCTTCTTTTGTGTTCGACAAAAGAAAGAAACTCAAACATGTTTGGAACAAAGAAAAAGTGAATGTGAAATCAGAATTGGGCGGCACGGTGGCTCAGTGGTTAGCACTGTCGCATCACAGCAAGAAGGTCGCTGGTTTGAGTCCCGGCTGGGTCAGTTGGCATTTCTGTGTGGAGTTTGCATGTTCTCCCCATGTTGGCGTGGGTTTCCTCCGGGTGCTCCGGTTTCCCCTACAGTCCAAACACACACGCTATAGGTGAATTGGGTAACCAAAATTGGCCGCAGTGTATGAGTGTGTGTGTGAATGTGAGAGTGTATGGGTGTTTCCCAGTACTGGGTTGCAGCTGGAAGGGCATCCGCTGTGTAAAACATATGTCGGAATAGTTGGTGGTTCATTCCGCTGTGGCGACCCCTGATAAATAATGGAATGAATGAATGAATGAATGCATCCTATTCATATTTGATGCAGACACTGAAGGATTAATCCTGCTGCCTTATTTTTGTGCTATTTTTATCTTGTGCTTTATTTTTGTCATATATTTTTGCAATTATATATGTGTATTTCTCTATAGGAAAAGACAGTGGAGGTCAGTGACTGGAGGAAGAATGTGGAGGCCATGTCTGGAATGGAAGGAAGGAAGAAAATGTTTGATGCAGCACAATAAACAACTGATCCAAATCAGCACCTGCGAGTATGCAAATTAATATTAACATATGCTCAAAACGGGCTTTATTTACTATGGTTTCTTCATGTGAAATTAATTGTTGATGCGGAACTTACAAACAAGAAATTATCTTTTCACAGGAAACCAGGGAAGGATGAAGAACAAAACTGGAGACAATGCTAATTCAAAATGCATTATCAAATTAAACATCGAAAATCATTTATCTAATTTTGTTAAAGTGCCTCAAATCCATATGAAATATAGAAACACATATACATACTTTTTTAAATACAAAGATATTTGCCAGTGTGTTCAGTAAACTTCAAGAAAGTAGGCCTTTTTAAGTTCACGTTACACTAATAGTGTTGATTGTACTGTAAATAAATTGTGTAATCTGCAGATATTCGTCATTTCATGTGAATGTTTGTTCTGTCTGCACTACACATGTTTAATAAGGACTAAAGCTGATAGTGTTTTGGGGAAAAGTAGATGATAAGCACTGGAAAATGAGCTGGAAATCCAATACACTAATGAAAACACAAGGTACTGATAAGGTTCATTAGAAGAAAAAAAGTCATTACTTTAAGTCAATTTCTCATTTCATATGAATGTTTGTACTTTATCCTCCACTACAGTCAAATATTTGATAAGCAGTTTAGTAGGAGTTTAATAAGTATAATCTCGCAGGAGTTTAGTGACTAATAAAATTATGAATACATATAATGATGAGCAAATAAACTGTAAACTGTCTTCACCCAAAAAAAAAAAAATCTCCATTCCGAAGTATGTTCTGGAAATTGGCATCTTTTGAGGCCAAAGCAGTTTAGTCAGAGTTTAATAAGTTTAATCTTACAGCAGTTTAGAGACAAAACAAAATGACGAATACATATAATAAGCAAATAAACAAACTGTGTCTTCATAAAACATCAATCTCCATTCAGAAGTATGTTGCGGAAAATAGCATATTTCGAGGCCAAAGCAACAACTTCAGTGTTTAAAAGTGATAAAATGCAGTGATGAAATGATTATATTTTCTCAAAGTGTCACAGAGGTGCATTTAATCTTGTATTTTTAGTATGAGCTCTAAGAAATAAAACGAACGGGCAATCAAGAAACTGATGGTCATACCCTTTTCAGTTGCTAGAGAGCAGTGTTTACTACACAATTATTGTACAGCCTCTCAAAAATGTTTATGATTTATAAACTAAAAGACTTATTTGAAACATCCAGAACCACTCTTACAATAAAGAGCGTTTTAAAGGTGCAATTATTATATTTCTTTTAAATTCGATTCATTCAATTCAATTCATGTTTATTTATTTAGCGCTTTTCACAATATAGATTGTGTCAAAGCAGCTTAACATAGTTCTAGTAAAGTCCAGAAAACAACAAAACATTAGTAGGCTACACTTTTAAAGTGCGTCTCAGAAATATATTTAAAGATACAGTAACTTATATGGACAGAAAACGTTTTGATCAAGATTAAAAGTATTATTATAAATGTTCTAAATGCATATGGCTTGTAGTTATGCTTACTACTTTATTTTTGTTTTATAAACATATTAATTATTATTAAGTGTACAAATCGGTATTATTATAAATGTTCTAAATGCATATGGCTTGTAGTTATGCTTACTGCTTTACTTTTTAGGTTTTATAAACATATATTAATTATTAATAAGTGTACAAATTCAAGTTCAGTTAAAGGTATATTTCAAGTTGTAAAATCATAAATGGAAACACTTAGTAGTATATATATATAATAGTACTATAACTATAGTAAAATGAATAATATATAAATAGTAAACTATAAGTATAATAAGGAAAAACATACACTGTAAAAAAAAATTAATGACAACAAGTCAAGACAAAATATATTTATAAACTTATTTTAATAAGTTAATCGGGTTTTAACAAATTTTTTTTAACTTACACAAAGCTTTACTTTATATTTTTAGTCAGTTTGATTGATGCAAGTTGAGATGACTAGAAAAGTTCATTTGATTCAACTAAAAATTTAAGGCAGCAAGAAGTTTTTTTACATTATACAATTACACTAAAACTACAAAACTCACTGAAAGAATACTTCAAAATGTACTTTGATAAATAAATAAAAATACTAGTACTCAAAGTACCTCATAGTGGTAGACAAACAAAAATGTAGTTCTGTACTTAAAGTTTACTGTTAAATTATACTTAAAAGCATACTTTCATGAAGTAAAAAGTGTCCCCAATTTTAGTTCCTAATAGAATGAAGAAAGTACAAATATGACTATATTTAAATCTGACTATGACTATACAAATATAGGCTACTTTACTTAAAATACAGGTTTTGTAAGGGTGTGTGTATAGGCTACACAAAAAGAAAGTAGAGTGAATGAGAAGAAATATTTGATTGTGGAAAAAGTGCCTGAAAATCAAAGCCACAACTATTCATCCAAAACAACTAATAGCCAGTAAAGGTAAATATTGCTCACAAAAAGTGAGGTCACGGTATAAAAAAGGTCAAACATCTGACGCCTAATCGACCGACTCTCCCTTTTTCCACTGGAGAAAGTTGTTGCACATTCATGACTCACTGGCAGACTATGATCAGCCTTTCTGTCCTTCACTTTACCCCGGTATTGACTGTAACATAATGCGCTTTTATTCTAGTGCCGAAGTTTCCTCAGGATTAACCATCTGAATAGTGTTTTCCTCCTGGTTAAATTCTGCATTCATTGATTCATTGTATTGAGTTGGTACGAGTCTTTTCATTCGTCTGTCTTTTATTAATGGATTTGGCAAATAACCTGAATTCAGAGTGTTTTTTTTTTTCCTTGAACAGGCAAGCGAGGACAAGAAGAGAGCCTTGATATGACAATACCAATACGTCTTAACTCGAGCAATGCTATCTAACTTTTAGATATTTATAGTTTGTTATGTTTTTATACTATAATTAAATATCGATTTACACTATCAAAACACTGGAAACATTAAAGTTATGAATAACATAAGCCATTGAATACATAGAAAATAATGCACATCTAAATTAGGGACGTTAAATGACGTGATCGATCGGACGTTATAATTCAGACATTGGTAAGGTTGTTGTCCTCAAACTGCTCCTGTGTGTGGGACTAGTTTCTTACACATCTCATTCAAAGCCTTCTGTTGTGTTTTGATGTGATTTTGTAGCTGTGAAATAACTAAATTCATTCAGTGTAGGGATATGGATCTGCATTGCGTTCAAAACCTGCCGGAACTACTTTAGCGGTGCGTTTATCTGAATATAACCAAAGTCTCTTTAAGTGTATTCTATAGTCTTTGATATAATTGCACACTTTAGAATGTTCATCATCCAATCAGAATCAAGCATTCAACAGACCTGTAGTATAATATGTATTGTTTATGTTTTGAATGTTTTATTTAATCTAAAATACAATATTGTAATATTTTGAGTAATGAATTTATCAAAGAAACATGAAAATGTCTTTCCTCCAGAAAAAAATATAAAGCAGAACTGAATGTTTTTATCATTGATGATAACAATCACATAGAAGCACACAGCTCACATAGAAAACAGTTATTAGAAATAAAAAAGTAATCATAAATCAAAATAAATACAAAAAGAAAATCACATTATTACCATCTTTATTGTATTTCTGATCAAATAAATGCAGAATTGGTGAACAGAAGAGACTCTCACAATATATAAATATATACATTTTCTCAAACTTTGACTAGAATATATAAAATTGATAGTTTATAATAAGTTTGTAATAAGTTTGTAATTATTCATAATATATATATAAGCACCAATAATTGATCAGCATAATCAGATCATATTGGACAATGTAAGATTAAAGACTGATGCTAAGTCAAAGAAATAAAAAATATTTTTAAAATTTCCAAATACTAAAAACATTATTCAGTTTGCAGTAATATTTTCACAATTATACTGTTTTAACTGTATTTTGTGATGACAAAGTACGGGCATAACATAATAATTAAGACATTAAGAAACCATTGTGCAAATAATCGCACCATCTAAATAAATGCCATTTAATTCAGTGTATTTTTAGTATGATACAGTTGAAGTCAAAATGATTCGCCATGCTGTGAAATGTCAAATATTTCTCAAGGGATATTTAATAGAGCAAGAACATTTTAACAGTATTTCCTATAATATTTTTTCCTATATATTTTTTTTCTTATTTGTTTAATTTTGGCTGGAATAAAAGCAGTTGTTTTATTTTTAAAAACCATATTAAAGTCAATATTAATACAAATTACTGTTATACAATGACTTGCCTAATTACCCTAACTTGCCTAGTTAACCTAATTAACCTAGTTAAGCCTTTAAATGTCACTTTAAGCTGAATACTAGTATCCTGAAAAATAGCTAGTCAAATATTATGTGCTGTCATTATGGCACAGATAAAAGGAATCAGTTATTAGAAATGAGTTATTAAAACTATTATGTTTAGAAATGTTGCTTCTATCCGTTAAAAGCAGGGCTAATAATTAAAATAAATAAATAAATAAATACAAAAAAAGGAGAAAACAAACCTAATTTAAAGGGTTTTCTTATAATAGCTGCTTTTGAAGTTATATAATTGCATGCCAGTCATTATCTGAGCGTTCTGAAATGAAAGAAAGATCCAGCGCAGTGAAGAAAAGCAGACATTCTCCAGCGGCTCACATTACTCATTACAGACATTACAGTTACTCACTGAATATGGCGGACTGGAGACTGTCATCATGATAAACTCCCTGTGACCCTTCAGACAGCAGCAGAAGTGAGCCGCAGGTCAGGGTTTATGAGCTCTGCATAGACACAAATCTCTAAAGTAAAAGTGTAAAAGCTTGATTCTATAGATGTTTATGGCTTTATGATAAATATGACTCTGCAGATACTGTATATAAGAATGGATGAATATTAATATGCAGCTATGGAAAATATTAATAGAACAATTCTCAGTTTTACTGGATTTTTATTTTTATGAACGTTACATAGCAATAAGGAACATATTAAAAACACAATACAATGTACTTGTCTTTGACAAAAAAAAGTTCCATGTATGATGTATACTTTTTTTTTTCCATTTTGAGAAAACTAGTAGTTATTCTGTTATTCTTATACAGTTATTAATATACAGTATTTCAGGATGTTCACTGAATGTTCAAAATTAAATGTTCTATAACTTTTTCTGTGACAGGAACATTCAATTTGATATTTTGTGAACATTATGGAAATTATACTTTTGAATGTTTTCTAAGCATCCTGAAACAAGTTACATTAGATGAATGTGCTACTAAAATTCATTCCTTCATTCATTTTCCTTCGGCTTAGTCCCTTATTTATCAACGGTCGCCACAGAGGAATGAACTGCCAACTGTTTTATGCAGCGGATGCTCTTCCAGCCGCAACCCAGTACTGGGAAACACCCATACACTCTCACATTCACACACACACTCATACACTACAACCAGTTTAGTTCATCCAATTCACCTATAGCGCATATCTTTGGACTTGTGGGGGAAACCGGAGCACCCAGAGGAAACCCACGCCAACACGGGGAGAACATGCAAACTCCACACAGAAGTGCCAACTGACCCAGCCGGGACTTGAACCAGCGACCTTCTTGCTGTGAGGCGACAGTGCTAACCACTAACCCTGCTACTAAAAATTTTCAGAAAAAAAAAGTATCCATGAACAATGATTAAATATTTTTTTGAGAACATTATTAAAGACCACATTGTTTATAATGAACATTCTGTTACTGAAGAAATGTTTACACAAAACTTTAAGAGAACCTTGCCAGAACATTCTGAGAACATCCCCTGACATCTGAGATTAAGGGAACATTCCATCTTATTATTTTGCAAACATCTAAGCAAGTTGTAACATTTATAAAACATTATACACGATCGCTCATGTTAATGCTTTTCAGCAACATTTTGATCATGTTTAGTTCACACAAAAATGAAAATGTCCCCACAATTTCCTCACATTCATGTGATTATAAACATTCATGAATTTCTTTTTGTTGTTGTTGTTGTTGTTGTTGAACACAAAAAAATATACTGTATATAATCTGAAGAATGTTGAAAAAAAATAAAAACAGCCATTGACATCCATAGTGGGAACAAAAAATACTATGGAAGTCAATGGATGCTTTTTCCCCAACATTCTTCAAAAGAAGAAAGAAAACTGTAAGAAAAAAACCCAAAAAGGTTTGGAATAAGGTGGAGGAGTAAATAATGACAGAATTTTCATATATATATATATATATATATATATATATATATATATTGAAATCATCACAGAAGTTCTAATAGTTTTGTATTGTTTTAATGGTTATAATGGAAATTATATTCTTTTGTAAACTGTATTGGTCTCTACCAGTAATATTATGCCTTCTATTGGTATGTCCCAAAACATATTCAAATGTTTTAATCTTATGTGGTTTGTATTGTTTGTTTGTCTGTTTGTTTTTCAGCAAGGTAGAAAACTTGGAATGAATCCTATAATTCGAGGAGAGGATTTTTATCATTGCACCAATGTACTCACTATAGCTTGCATTGTAATGATAAATAATTCATCCGAAAGATGAATATCATTCCCAACTAAATGTACTGTAATTCAATATTTTAAATACAGTTCTATACAGTTGAGGATGGGTGTCACAGTGGCGCAGTGGGTAGCACGATCACCTCACAGCAAGAAGGTCGCTGGTTCGAGCCACGGCTGGATCAGTTGGCATTTCTGTGTGGAGTTTGCATGTTCTCCCCGTGTTGCTGTGGATTTCCTCCGGGTGCTGCGGTTTCCCCCACAGTCCAAAGACATGCGCTATAGGTGAATTGGGTAAGCTAAATTGTCCGTAGTGTATGTGTGTAAATGAGTGTGTATGGGTTGCCCAGTGATGGGTTGCAGTTGGAAGGACATCCGCTGCGTAAAGACATATGCTGGATAAGTTGGCGGTTCATTCCGCTGTGGCGACCCCAGATTAATAAAGGGATTAAGCCGAAAAGAAAATGAATAAATGAATGAATGTTGAGGACAAAATTATTTAGAGAATATTTCAACATTTTAAACATGATAGCTTTAATAACTGATGCGTAATCACTCATTTCTTTTGTATTTGCCATGATGACAGTACAGAATATTTTACTAGATATTTTTCAAGATACTAGTATTCAGCTTAAAGTGACATTTAAAGGCTTCACTAGGCTAATTAGGTTAAGTTATTGGACAACATTGGTTTGTTCTATTGCCAGTCAGAAAATATATGTGTTTTTAAAGGAACTAATATTATTGACCTTAGCAGTTTTGCATTTTTACAAGCCAAACTAAAATAAATAAGACTTTCTCCAGAAGAAAAAATCTAATGTGAATGTTTTCATGCTATTTGTCTGGCTCCATTAAACAGCACTTGGGAAATAATTTTAAAATAAAAATAAAAATTTCACAGGATTTTAAATGATTAAATATTATTAATAATATCTCTGTCTTCAACTGTATTCATCACTCCAAAACAAGCTCTGAAATCATCATACAAGCACACACACACACAGATGTCAGCCGATCTATTAATAAACACAATGCACCACTAGAGAATGTGTTCGACTATTGTTCATGTATGTGTTCACGTGTGCATGTGTGTGTGTGTTCAGCCCACAAAACGCCACATATAGTGTCATGTGATCTCCAGATAACTTATATATCAGTGGGTTTCAGCTTCAACAGCAAACAGCCTTCAGAAACACAGTGGAAAATAAGATCATCTGACTGAGCTAAAACCAGGTAAGACCATCATCTGCACGTCTCCAGCACAAGCATGATGTGTTTTCAAGCGGTAATGACTGTAAAAGCTGACCGATTCCTCTGTAATCTACTGTATGTATGAAACAGGTCTTCATCTAAACATGTCAGAGGGCGTTGAGCATGAGTAAGTCATTAAAGAGGATTTTCATATGAATAAATGCATGAAAGTTTATGTAGGTTGATCAATCTTGCATTTATGTAAAATAATCCTCCTTTTTTGGTTTGCTTTTTCATCCAGAAAGCAAGAGGGTGAGTTTTTATCTTCTGCAAATAATAAATCTGCATTGATTTATTACAGTCAGGTCTAAAACGAATAATACTCTCTATAGAGCCAGTGATAATCTCATGTAAAATACCCAAAATATGCTAAATATACTGTTAAAACGAAATTGATTTATAAGCAATATTTCTATTTAAATAATGTTCGTCCAAAAAAATGTTGACAACATTGTAAAAAATCCAACTTAAAAAAAGTTGAAATTACATTTAACACCTTTACTTGACCTAAATCAAAATGTTCTACACTAAGTTAAAAAGATTAGTTTTGTGAGCAAAACTTTGCAAATTCATCCAAAAAAGCTTCTGCCAACTTGTTACTTTAAGTTGAGTTAATCTCAGACCTCCTCACTTGAAAAAATAAAGGTTGCAGTATTTCTAACCCTAACAACAAAAATAATAGCAATACATTAACACCAGTAATAACATTAATGTCATTATTATTAAAAACATGGCACAGCTGCAGAAAGACTTTTAATGTGAATTTTCATCTCACATGTACCGAGTTCGCTAAAAAAAATGCCTAAAAAGATCATATAATAAATAGAACTTTCAAAAAACTACCCAAATGATAAATCACACGCAAAATTATGACATTAAAACTACGAGAAAAAAAAAAGTGAAAAGTGAAAGAAAGTGAAAAAATAAGTGAAAATAAGTTGTCGATGAAATGATAATTCAATAAGCAATATTTTTATTTAAATAATGTTCATCAGGGGGTGATATGGTGGCTCAGTGGTTAGCACTGTCGCCTCACAGCAAGAAGGTCGCTGGTTCAAGCCCCGGCTGGGTCAGTTGGCATTTCTGTGTGGAGTTTGCATGTTCTCCCCGTGTTGGCGTGGGTTTCCTCCGGGTGCTCCGGTTTCCCCCACAGTCCAAACACATGCGCTATAGGTGAATTGAACAAACTAAATTGGCCGTAGTGTATGAGTGTGTGTGTGTGTGTGTGTGTGTGTGAATGAGTGTGTATGGGTGTTTCCCAGTACTGGGTTGCAGCTGGAAGGGCATCCGCTGCGTAAAATATATGCTGGATAAGTTAGTGGTTCATTTTGCTGTGGCGACTACTGATGAATAAAGGGACTAAGCCGAAGAAAAATGGATGAATGAATAAATAATGTTCATCAAAAAAAATGTTGTTGACATAAAGGAACCTAACATACTGAATTCTGACATAGAAGTCATAATTATGACATAAAAAGTTACAATTATTACTTTTATTTATTTATTTATTTATTTATTTATTTATTTATTTTTACATGAGACAAAACATAAGTGAAAAGTATAACATACAGTTTTGTTTGCTAAAGTAAATGACAATTCTGCCATTAAAAAAAATCATAATGATGACATGAACAAACAATATTTCACCTTTTATGAAATCCCATTTCTGTCATGAGATTTTAAAAATATATATCAGGCTTTGGTAAATAATTACTCTGACATCAAAGTCCAAATCAAATTATGAGATTAAATGTCATTACTGACACTCACAGTCATTATGACTAAAAGTCAATTTTCTTATCATTCTGATTTTTAACCTAATATTTTGACTTATGTCATATTTTGGACTTTTTTGTCATAATTATCATTTCATGACTCAATTTTTTTTTCTGTGGCAGAAATGGATTTTCACACCTTTTTTTTTTTTCATTAATATTTTCAATATAATTATCTTTAATAATTACATACCTCTGAATGTTTTAATTGTATACTTCTGATTTATGTAATTACTGTGATTTATTAAAGTAAATTTTTATTATATGCACTGTAAAACCATTATATGATCCATATGTCATGACAACATGTTTTTAGGTTAATCATAATGAATTAAATGATGTTAATCATGTTTCCAAATGAAGTTTTTAAGTCACACATTTGACGTCAGCTTAAATTAAATTGACCTATAAGTTAACTTAAACATTTAAGGCAACCTTTTAATTTTATACAGTGTAGAAATATATTTTTAGACTACTTCTCCACACAGATATATGACTAATCTACTGTTTGCGTGTGCACGTGTGTGTGTTATAGTGGTATCAACTTCATGAATGCATTGTGGAGGTTTCATTTAACAGTTAATATTCCTAACTATATTTTTGCATGAACACACAGGTGGACATAAACAATATTATTTAAAGAAACCATTATTTAGAGGCACTTGACAAATAACACATACTGTTAACAATTTCCTGTAGGACCTGCAGTAACTTACTGGCAGCAGTTAGCCAGTAACTTACAGTAAATCAATTACGGCAAAAATATGGTATTTACATTTATAGCACCGTTTATCTTGCTGTATATGTATTTACAAAATTGTATGCATACATTTACTGTAAAACATACAGTAATTTTCACAATGCAACTTTAAAACACAGTAATATACCGCATAGCTGTCTTACAGTTAAATACAGTTCATATTACAGTTAAATACTGTGTAATTTACAAAAATCAGTGCAGTCTTCTGCTTACTAATGATACATTTGAAGTCAAAATTATTAGCTTTTCTGTATTTTTTTCAAATATTTCCTAAATGCCTAAATTTCCTGAAACATTTTTAAACATAATACACTGTAAAATTATTTTTTTTTAATTACTTTCACTTATTTTAATAAGTTAATCAGGTTTCAACTAAATTTTTTAAGTTATACAACGTTTAACTTAACATTTTTAGTCAGTTTGATTGATGCAAGTTGAGATGACTAGAAAAGTTAATTTGGTTCAACTAAAAAATCTAAGGCAGCAAGATTTTTTTTTTACAGTGTAGTTTTAATATCTAATTTCTAATCACTCATTTTCTTTGTCCTGAGCACATATTTCCAATGAGCCAGGGTTGTTAAAAACAGGACTAACGTTATCTGTGAAAAACTGAAAATGTCAATAGAAGTCGCTCAGAAGAAATTCATCCTAAAACTACACGTTTATAATGCTTCTTAGTCACTGACATTATCTTCAGCAGATATGATGTTAAATCTCTAATGGTGGAAGGCTGCTTCTTACTCTGATGACACGTTCAAAGGGAGAATGTCAATCAAAGTGTTTCTGTTTTTTAATCAAGTGTGATTATAAAAAATACAAATCAATAAATTTTTACCATTAGAGTTTGGTTATATTCACACACCATTGCCACACAACAGTGTTTAAACCCCTTATACAAGTGATTTTTAAATTATAGGTCCCCTTTAAAGTGTTCTCGGTGTAGTTTGAGTTCAGGCATTTCAGTCTGTGTAGTGAAAGCTCTCTGTGTTTTCTCTGTTGAGAAGAGCGTTTGTTCGCAGCACAAAGCCCATCTCAGTCTCTCCTTCTCCTGGCGGCTCAATGGGGAATCAGGTTTCCTCCCTGTGGATCCGGTTTGATTCCTGAGCTTTGACTCTGATACCCGAGTTAAATGTTAGTCACTTCAGAGAACGAGGCTGAAGTCAACAAAATACTGATTTTCAGTACAACCTGTCCCTTCATGCGGCAGGATTTTGTGTTTATGCCACTAAAAACAGACTCATGGAAACAAAACCATGTTGCTCTGGTATATTTGTGGAAATAGCCAACAATACACTGTAAAAAAATTCTTGCTGCCTTAAATTTTTTAGTTGAATCAAATTAACTTTTCTAATCATATCAACTTATATCAATCAAACTGAGAAAAACTTTGTATAACTTAAATGTAGTTCAAACCTAATTAACTTATTAAAATAAGTTGAAGCAACATAAAAATATTTGTTGTCTTGACTTTCTGTCATTACATTTTTTAAAGTGTATTGGTCAAAATGATTTTTTTTTTTTTAAATAAATAAATATAATTTTCCCTGAAGACATTTTTATATTTCTATATATATATATATATATATATATATATATATATATATATATATATATATATATATATAAACTACATTTTTGATCAGTAAAATGCATTGCTAAGAATGTAATCTATACAACTGGTAAAGGGCCTATTATGCAAAAATCACTTTTATAAGGGGTTTAAACACAGTTGTTTGGAAACAGTGTGTGAAACCAGACTCTAGTGGAAAGCCCCGCCCACTAGTGACCCTCTCTCCCTCATTAGCATAGAATATTAGTCTTGTTTTTGAATCTGCCACTATGCTGACACACAGGCATTTGTAGCTCCGCCCTCTTTTGAAAAGAGCCCAATCTCATTTCAATTTTAAGCGACAGTCACCAAAATGCCACAATTAGAATCAAAGCCTAAAAGGGTCAGTTTCAAAGAGTTATAAAACATTATTTGTGGAGTATTTTGTGTACACACACACACACACACACACACACACACACACTAGGGACATCAGAGACTTATTTTACATCTTGTAAAAGGGGGCATAATAAAGGTGATTTACAGAATATTTTGATTGTTTTGAACTATCAGATTCCAGACTTTCAGTTAGTTGGATCTCAGTCAAATATTGTCCTGTCCGATCCCAAACATCAGTGGAAAGCTTATTTATTTTCAGCTTTTAAGTGATTTACTGGTTTTTGAACACAAATAAGGGCTTGGAATGAAAAGTTTAGCTGCACTTCCCACAAACACGACACCTTTTTTGGTTTTTGATTTGTTTTTAGTGAGACAATTCTTATTAGATATTATTTTGCCATTTTGAAACACATTAATCATCTTAAAATAAAATCATCTTAATAAGCATCTTTAAAATGTGTTACTTAAATAAAATATAATTAAAAAAATTAATTATAGACAAGTAAAAAATATCAATAACACTTTTTTTTTAAAGTTAGTTATTTCATCATTAAATAAAAATATATGTATTATTAATATTTTTATGAATGTAATGACCATATTTCTTGACATTACACAGTACATATTTTAAAACATTCATATTACATATTTTTATGTACATATATATTCTGTTTACATACAAGTTTATCATTCACAAATATATCAAATGGTCCCAAACTTGTTATACTGGTTTCCAACCCATGTATTCCTCCTTTCTGACATATAAAAAAAAATGCAATAATTGCTCATATAAAATCAGATTTAAAAAGCCAGATTGTTCTCCTTTCAAAAATTAAATCTGTGTGTGTGCGTGTGCGTGTGTGTGTGTGTGTGTGTATGTGTGTTGGACTAATCTGCGGGTGGAGATACAAATACATTACGTAATATCTCTGAGTGACATCATTCCTCAATCTAATCCTTCTAAAGCGGCTTAATGCGCATTTAAGGCAAGACACCACAGGTTAATACAGTAAAACAAATGAACCAATAATTATCACCATTCTTCGCCAATTGATTGATATGCAGAAACTCCATTAATATTGGCACAATTGGTAAATATGAGAACAGAAAGCAGTGATTTCTTCATCGTTGAACCTTTTGGCTGAAATATTAATAATAAACTTTGCTCACATTGAGAATGAATAATTGAAAATGCATCACAATTGTATCAAAAAACTAATTTCTTTCTTAAATGTACAGCTGAAGTCAAAATTATTAGCCCATCTGTTAAATTTGAATTAGTATTTGAGAAAGTATTTCCCAAGTGATGTTGAGCAGAGAGAAGATTTTTCAACACATAGTCTTTTAATCTTCATTCATTCATTCATTTTCTTTTCGGCTTAGTCCCTTTATAAATCAGGGGTCGCCACAGTGGAATGAACTGCCAACTTATCCAGCATATGTTTTACGCAACGGATACCCTTCCAGCTGGAACCCATCACTGGGAAACACCCATACACTCTCAATCACACACATACACTACAGACAATTTTAGCGTACCCAATTCACCTATAGCGCATGTGTTTGGACTTGTGGGGGAAACCGGAGCACCCAGAAGAAACCTATACCAACACGGGGAGAACATGCAAACTCCACACAGAAATGCCAACTGACCCAGCCGAGGCTCGAACCAGTGACCTTCTTGCTGTGATGAGACAGCGCTACCCACTGCACCACAGTGCCACCATATTTCAATATATTATAATATATACATTCATTTTCCTTCGGCTTAGTCCCTTTATTTATTCAACTTATCCAGCATATGTTTTATGCAGCGGATGCCCTTCCATCCGCAACCCAGTACTGGGAAACACCCATACACTCTCGCATCCACACACATACACACTATGGACAATTCAGTTTATTCAATTCACCTATAGCGCATGTGTTTGGACTGTGGGGGAAACCGGAGCACGCAGAGGAAACCCACGCCAACACGGGTAGAACATGCAAACCCCACATAGAAATGCCAGCTAACCCAGCCGGGATGCGAACCAGCGACCTTCTTGCTGTGAGGCGACAGTACTAATCACTGAGCCACCATGCTGCCACAGGACATAATATTTTACTAGTTATTTTGCAAGATATAGTATTTAGCTTAAAGTGCAATTTAAAGGCTTAACTATAGATTTACAGGTTTATTTTGATGTCATTTATCACTCCATAATTTTGAAAATCCTGCAAAAAATATTCACAATTTTTATAGAATAAAATGTTGCATATAATCAGGCAAGTTATGAATGAAAATGTAAAAGCTTTCAGAATATAGATGAATAAAACAGGAGAAAGTTTTGTAGCAGAAAACAAATATTGTGAGCCTTTACAAATATGTAGTCAAATAGAAGCTAATTAATAAAGTGCCTAAGTGAACGAATTAATGAAGTAAAAATGAATAAAATAAACAACAACAGCAACATTTATAAGTGTATTTGGTATATTCACAGGTGCGTGAAAATGTGTGTGTGTTTGCATGAGTGTGTTGGTGATTTGTTTGTGTTTGCATGCAGTTTCTCCTCATGCTTCTGCTTCTGCTTCACCAGATGAGCTTCAGGAGGAGGAGGAGGAGGAAGGTAGAGCCACTGCTATTGTGCTAATGTTATGGCTAAAGCTAAACTAATAATCAATTACATTTGCCATAATGAGTGCAGAAAAAATTATGATGATGATGTTGATATTGTGAAGTTTGTGTCTGTCCCAAAATAAAAACAAACAGCTTTTTTTACATTTACAGTTTTTTTTTACATTTACAGTTTTGAAATGTCCAAAATAGATTAATGAATTAAATTAATCATGACATTATGAAGTTAAATAAGTTGAAATAATATTTTCTTCATATAGTTCAGCATATATATACACACACACTATGGGTGGCACGGTGGCTCAGTGGGTAGCACGATCACCTCACAGCAAGAAGGTTGCTGGTTCGAGCCTCGGCTGGATCAGTTGGCATTTCTGTGTGGAGTTTGCATGTTCTACCCGTGTTTTGCTCCGGTTTCCCCCACAGTCCAAAGACATGTGGTATAGGTGAATTGGATGAACTAAATTGGCCGTAGTGTATGAGAGTGTATGGATGTTTCCCAGTACTGGGTTGCAGCTGGAAGGGGATCCGCTGAGTAAAACATATGCTGGATAAGTTGGCGGTTCATTTCACTGTGGCGACCCCTGATGATTTATTTATTTATTTTACTTAATACATTTTGACTTAATTACTAAATATATGCATTAATTTATGGCTTCATTTGTGAAATCCAAAATAATGCTTAGTAAAAAGTTGAAGTTATAGCAATCAAAAACATATAGTTATTTATTTATTATTTTCTCAAAATAATATGAATGTGTGGTATATAAATACAATATATTATAAATAACTATCATTTACAGTTACTTATACTCTCACCTTACCTATACTGTTTAGAATTTACCTTATAAAAAATATTTATTGAAGTTGTAAATAAACTACAGATTTCATGAATATGCTTTACAAAGCGAATACTCTATCAATCATCCCACTTTGTTCATTATTAAGCTAAATTCAGACTTCTTTAATTATTTTAATGATTTTACTAAACAGTTTCACAGTTTCAAATCCTTCAAAGTAAATCGTTCTCAGTATGAGTGCTGTAATTATAGAGTGAATAATTCTTCGTAATGTTCACAAATCACGTTTGATGATTCAAAAGACAGGCTTTAAAACAATCATGATTTGTTTTCTGCAAATCCTGCTGTTTAAAAGGGCTTGTAGAAGCCGCTGGGAAACAAACACCCAATCCACAAAAGAAAAATAGAAGAATAATATAACAAACAACACCCAATAATTATCAATCATTAAATCAGACGAGACACTTTTAGGATGAAGTCAAACTACTGTCTAACCAATGGACAGCATCCATAATTTCTCAAACAAACACCTTCTTAACCTGAACATAAAGGTGAAAACCCGGATTTTCTTGAAGCAAAGACCAAATACCTTTTAGTTGAGATTGTTGTTTCTGATAGCAGGCGAGTCTTTCTTTCTTCATTTTCATCGTCTTTGTTGTTTTGTGATTTAGACGCTGTGGAAGAACCAGGAGAGGAAGGTAGACATGATCTCTATCAGACCCACTGATAAAAACTGGTTAAACACTGATGACCTTTGACCCCATTTAAAGAAACAGCGACACCTGACATCTGATTGTATTTAAGTGATTGTGAAATGTTGTATTTTATTTTTTTCCCTGACGCCAAATGGACTGTTCAGAAGAAACAAAACCAAAGCATAAGTGAGTGAAATTTATAAATATCAAGTAATAAAGCCATATATAAGACCATTGCAATGAACCAAGAACTAATCCATTGTTGTTGGTTATAAGAACCTTTTTGCCACCTCATGTGCCTCCCAAAATTCCTGATGGAGAGAAAGTTGATTTTGATGTGAGTATATTGCATCATTTTGTATTTGTTGGTTCGTTCGTTCGTTTGTTTGTTTGTTTGTTGTTTGTTTGTTCATTCGTTTGTTCATTCATTTGTTTGTACGTTCATTCAATCATTGATTCGTTTATTCATTAAATTAAATGAATGAATGAATGAATGAATGAATGAATGAATGAATTAATGAATTAATTAAATTTTATTAAATTAAATAGAAATTAAATAAGATTAAATTAAATTAAATAATTTATTAAAATGGGCTGCACGGTGGCGCAGTGGGTAGCACGTTCGCCTCACAGCAAGAAGGTCGCTGGTTCGAGCCTCGGCTGGGTCAGTTGGTGTTTCTGTGTGGAGTTTGCATGTTCTCCCTGTGTTCTCGTGGGTTTCCTCCGGGTGCTCTGGTTTCCCCCACAAGTCCAAAAACATGTGGTATAGGTGAATTGGGTAGGCTAAATTGTCCATAGTGTATGTGTATGTATGGATGTTTACCAGTGATGGGTTGCAGCTGGAAGGGCATTCGCTGCGTAAAACATATGCTGGATAAGTTGGTTAATAAAATAAAAAAATTAATTAAATTAAATTAATTAAATTAATTAAATAAATAAATAAATAATTTCATTTCATTTCATTTCATTTCATTTAATTATGTTCATGGGTTGGTCTCAAAGAAAACTATTCATTCATTCATTTTCTTTTTGGCATAGTCCCTTTATTAATCTGGGGTCGCCACAGCGGGATGAACCGCCAACTTATCCAGCATATGTTTTACGCAGCGGATGCCCTTCCAGCTGCAACCCATCACTGGGAAACACTCATACACACTCATACGATACGGACAATTTTAGCTTACCCAATTCACCTATACCGCATGTCTTTGGACTTGTGGGGGAAACCGGAGCACCCGGAGGAAACCCACACGAACACGGGGAGAACATGCAAACTCCACACAGAAATGCCAACTGACCCAGCTGAGGCTCGAACCAGCGACCTTCTTGCTGTGAGGCGAACGTGCTACCCACTGCACCACCGCGTCGCCCCAAAGAAAACTATGTATTTTATAAATGATTATGTATGATGTAATTAATTTAAAATGTTATTTAATTTCTTTATATATATATATATATCAAAGCATGCACCCGTTGGGTTGGACTTAAAGAAATTATTTTTATAAAATGTGCATTTAAATCATTTAATTAATTAACCACCATATATTTATAGCATGCATCTGTTAATGGAATATGGTAGGAATCAAAGAAAATTATTAAATGTGTATACTATGCATTCAGCTTAATTTAATTTCATTTCATTTCATTTACCAGTGGATATATTTATATGTTGTAACATGCATCTGTTAATAGGCTGTAATAAAAAAATGGAACGTGTATATGCATTAAATTAAATTAAATTAAATTAAATTAAATTAAATTAAATTAAATTAAATTAAAT
>CAIGQV010019356.1:1516013-1532420 GCA_903798115.1 Danio jaintianensis
ATTAAATTAAATTAAATTAAATTAAATTAAATTAAATTAAATTAAATAGCTGGACTTAAAGAAAGACATCAATTTGAGCATTATTACATTATTTGTATATTATTTACATAATATAAATTAAGCATAATTGAATATAATTGTATGTATCATATTTAATCGTACACTTCCACTTTATTTACTTTGTAATTTACTTTCTACTGCTGTTTTGCTTTGCATATTTCTTCCCTGTCATCAACTATTAGCTGCAAAACGCTTTCGCAATACTAACATACGTTTACTGTCACGACCATAAATCACTCCACACCTGCAGTTACTAAACTATCCATGTTATATGGCCTGCACCGCCATAAAACATGTGCTGTGAGTAGTTTTTTACAGTGCTGCACATTACCAGCATTACTTAATTACTCATAAAAGCGTGTCCTCAGGATATTCACCGCAAACGTATGGAGAAAGACCTGACGGAGCTGCAGACTCTGATCGAGGCTCATTTCGAGAAGAGGAAGAAAGAGGAAGAGGAGCTGATCAACCTCACACAGCGCATCGTGAGACACACACACACACACACACACACACACACACACACACACACACACCCTCCAAAAGTATCTGGCTGCAGACTTGCACATGTAATCTCAGACATGCAGTCAGACCATAGACCTCAAAGACACATGCACTCAATAGACCTAGTGACGTCACTGTGAGTGGTGGGGTTAGGGGCGGGGTTAGGTCTATGCATTAAAAGCATTGCATGCAGTCTCAGCTTGCATGAGCACCTGGAGAGAGCCAGACTCCCCCTCTCAATTCAATTCAATTCAATTCAATTCAATTCAATAATTGCTTTATTGGCATGACAAATGTTACAAATGTAAACATTTATAAAGTTTATATAAAAAAGAAAAGAAAAAAAGAACATACACATATAATAAAAAACACAATAAATACAATAAATAGTAGTAGTAGCAGTAAAAAAAAAAAAAGATATATACATATATATAATAATTAAATAAATTTAATTACCCCCCTCTCTCTTTCTCTCTCTCTCTCTCTCTCTCACACACACACACATAAAAATATTCAAATAATAATTAAAAAATGAATTATTTAAAATTATAATACTATTTTGTTTTGTTTTTTTACTGCATTTTTTATATACTGTAGTGTAAATAGAGCCTGCTTGGTGTATAAAAGAGATTTCTTTTAATAGCATTTATTTTCTTTTTGAGTATTTTAAATATGAGTAAATATTTGACTCGTGCTGAATCTGATAATGCTCTTATGATCTGAAGTGATGTCCTGTATCTGTTGTGTTGATCAGGAAAACCGCAGGTCAGAGCGAGCAGAACAGCAGCGCATCCGCACAGAGAGAGACAGAGAGCGGCAGAACAAACTGGCTGTAAGTCACTCAAGAGAAATACACTACAAAATACATAACATAATAAAACAAAGAAAAATACAGTACCTTTAAAGCTTCATTCAATCATTAATTTTTCTTCGGCTTAGTCCCTGATTTATCAGGGGTCGCCACAGAGGAATGAACCGCCAACTATTCCGGCATATGTTTTAGGCAGTGGATGGCCTTCCAGCCACACCCCAAGTTCTGGGAAAACCTCTAAAGCTTAATCTGTTTAATTAATTTCCATTTGCACTTTACAGTAAAGTCTCATTTAGTTAATGCATTGGTGAACATGAACTGTGAGCAATGTAAACTGTGAACAATAGTTAACATGAACAAAAAAAGGTTATTCAAGAGAAATACATTGCAAAATACATTACATAGCAAAACAAAGAGAAATGCAGTACTTCTAAAGCTTAATCTGTTTAATTAATTTCCATTTGCCCTTAGAGTAAAGTCTTATTTAATGAATGCATTAGTGAACATGAACTGTGAGCAATTTAAATTGTGATCAATAGTTAAAACAGACCAAAAAAAGTTATTCAAGAGAAATACTTTACAAAATGCATAACGTGTAGCAAAACAAAGAGAAATACAGTACTTCTAAAGCTTAATCTGTTTAATTAATTTCGATTTGCACTTTACAGTAAAGTCTCATTTAGTTAATGCATTAGAGAACATGAACTGTGAGCAATGAAAACTGTGAACTATAGTTAAAATGAACAAAAAAAGGTTACTCTCATGAGAAATACATTACAAAATATATAACAGCAAAATAATGACTAATATACAAATTCTAAATCTTAATCTGTTTATTTAATTTCGGGCGTCATGGTGGTGCAATGGGTAGCACGATCGCCTCACAGCAAGTAGGTTGCTGGTTCGAGCCCCGGCTGGGTCAGTTGGCATTTCTGTGTGGAGTTTGCATGTTCTCCCCGTGTTCACGTGCGTTTCCTCCGGGTGCTCCGGTTTCCCCCACAGTCCTAACACATGCGCTATAGGTGAATTGGGTAGGCTAAATTGTCCGTAGTGTATGAGTGTGAATGAGAGTGTATGGGTGTTTCCCAGTGATGGGTTGCAGCTGGAAGGGCATCCGCTGCGTAAAACATATGCTGGATAAGTTGGCGGTTCATTCCGCTGTGGCAACCCCGGATTAATAAAGGGACTAAGCCAAAAAGAAAATGAATGAATGAATGAATGAATGTTTATTTAATTTCATTTGCACTTTACAGTAAAGTCTTAGTTAATGCATTAGTGAACATTAACTGTGAGCAATTTAAACTGTGAACAATAGTAAAAATGAACAAAAAAAAAGGTTATTCAAGAGAAATACATTACAAATTACATTACATAGCAAAACAAGGTAAAATACAGTACTTCTAAAGCTTTACTTTACAATGAAGTCTTATTTAATGAATACGTTGGTGAACATTAGCTGTGAGCGATTTTAACTGTGAACTATTTTATTAATGTTACACTGTAAAAAACATCTGGACCTTAATCTCTGCTC
This sequence comes from Danio jaintianensis, assembly GCA_903798115.1. Lineage (NCBI taxonomy): Eukaryota > Metazoa > Chordata > Actinopteri > Cypriniformes > Danionidae > Danio > Danio jaintianensis. The sequence continues at coordinate 1,518,920 of CAIGQV010019356.1, forward strand.
TGTCGACTTTTGATGTTAAAAATTCAACTCCAACCCAGACAATATATCACTTTAATTATAATGTTAATAAAAGTCACTTTTTTTTCCAACTTTTAAAGGTTAGAAGTTGTTGGAAGAAGGATCAAGGTCCCATAATGTTATTCAAAAGCATAAATAAATGGGGGGGAATAAAAATAAAAACATAAATCACAAAATACGGAAAACTGCTAATTTACGGATTACATATACATAATAAATATACATATTTATTTAATGCACACACATATATTATGCCAAAACAAACTTTTATTTTGAATGTGATTAATTTTGGCCCAGCACTAATATTTATCCATAGTAATTATTATTATTATTTATAATTATTATAAACTTTCCTTCCTGGTTGTAAAATAGATCACTCATTGTTAGTTAACTATTATATGCAGCATATTCATTCATTCATTCATTTTCTTTTGGCTTAGTCTCTGTTTCAGAGGTCGCCACAACGGAATGAACCGCCAACTATTCCAGCATATGTTTTACGCATGCAGCTGATGCAGTTCGAGCTGCAACCCAGTACTGGGAAACACCCATGCACACTCATTCTCACACACACTGACACACACACACACACACACACACACACACACACACACACACAGATACACACACACTCATACACTACGGGCAATTTTGTTTATTCAAATCACCTATAGCGCATGTCTTTGGACTGTGGGGGAAACTGGAGCACCCGGAGGAAACCCACGCCAAAACGGAGAGAACATGCAAACTCCACACAGAAATGCCAACTGACCCACCCGGGACTCAAACCAGCAACCTTCTTGCTGTTAGGCGACAGTGCTAACCACTGAACCACCGTGCCACCCTATACAGCATATTGTTTCTTTATTATTTACGTTTGTTCAGGAGGAAAAGGCTCGAAAAGAGGAGGAGGAGGCCAAGAGGAAGGCGGACGATGACGCAAAGAAGAAGAAGGTTCTCACAAGCTTCCAGTACACCGGATACATGCAGAGGGTAAAACAGCTCACAGGTCAAAAGTCAGAGGTCAAGATCACCAGCAGAGCTCACTTATTGTTTATGGTTTTGCTTTTGATTGACAGACAGAAAAAAGGGGCGGGCCCAAGAAGCAAACTGAGAGAGAGAAGAAAAAAACGATCCTGAGCGAACGACGCAAGGAGTTGAACATCGAGAACATCGGCGCAGACAAGCTGAGGTGAAAGAGTTATCAAAACACACCTGAAACATAGTCGAGCAGCTTGAACATTGCTGTTGCCTCACACTCCGACTGGTTAATCATGTTTTTAAAGGGATAGTTCACATCAAAATAATCTGTTGAACACAAAAGAAGATATTTTGAAGAATGCTGAAAACCTGTAACCATTGACTTCTATATTTGTTCTTCCTACTGTGGATGTCAGTGGTTACAGGCTTTCAGCTTTCTTCAAGAAGAAAGAATCTCATGAGGGTTTATAATAGGGCTGCACAATATATCGCAAAATTATTAATATCGTGATAATAGTATATGCATTATACGTATTGCAGATGTGTGTGATAAATTACATGTACTTTATGCAATAGTTGCTTGTTTAAGTTTAAAGTACAAAAAATATACATAAAGGCAGCAACACCAAAGCTCCACAAATATACATTTATTAACTTTAAAAAAAAAAGATTATCACAAAGCAAGTCTTTTTTTTTAAGTTAATAAATTTATATTTGTGGAGCTTTGGTGTTGCCGCCTTTATGTAAATTTTTTTTGTACTTCTTGTTGTTTGGCTGAGCACCCAGTTTAGTTTGATGTGCGTGCTTTTGTGCATTTTTTCTTATTTAAATTTGACCAATCAGATGAGGCCGTACTATCTTTATCCCCGCCTCCACAGTAGTTGCTGTTCTGCTATTGGCTGGAGCCCAAAGGTGAACCCACAGCTGAAAATAAACACTATTGGCGGGAAAATTATGGAAAATTTCACCTATTCATAGTATTTTAAAGACTAAATGTTTGCACCTCATCAGTTTTTTAGTCTGAATTTGAATAAAATAGATCTGAAAAACATATTTTACCTGTTTATTACCATAATAACATTAAATAAATAAATGATTTAAAACCGTAGCTAATAAAAATAGCATTTTTTAAAGGAAATGTAATATCATAAGAAACATTCATTCATTCATTCATTTTCCTTCGGCTTTATTCATCAGGGGTCGCCACAGCGGAATGAACCACCAACTTATCCAGCATATGCCCTTCCAGTTGCAACCCAGTACTGGGAAACACCCATACACTCTCACATTCACACTCATACACTAGGCCAGTTTAGCTTAATCAATTCACCTATAGCGCATGTCTTTATACTGTGGGGGAAACCGGAGCACCCGGAGGACCAGTGACCTTCTTGCTGTGAGGCGACAGTGCTAACCACTGAGCCACTGCGCCACCCATCGTAAGAAACATTGCTATCAAAAATACTCAACATCACTATCACAAATTTTTCCAGTATAGTATACACACTGTAAAAAACGCAGGGTTCCACACAATTCATTCATGTTGTCGCAACACAAATCGATTTGACAAAATAAATAGCGAGTAGATTTTAATTTTTGTGTGCACTGTTCCTTTAATCCAGAGAAACGGCGAATGAGCTCTGGAAGAAGATGCGGCAGCTGGAGGCCGAGAAGTTTGAGATGCACTACAAATACATGAGCCAGAAATATGAGGTGAGCTTTCCAAATCCATTCAATCCAGATTAATAGCCTCATCAGAACAGGACGGTGCAGTACAGAGACACAACACAAGGAGAGGACTTTTATGAGATGTCATACAACTATCAATTACACACACACATGCAGTCACACCCAGATCAGAGCTGGCAGAACAATCATGCAGGCCGGTTCCCATGCATGCACACACACACACACACAGACACGCAAACAAACACACACACACAGAGAGACAAACACACACAACCTGATTGACATGAGAAGGAAACAGAGCTATACAGCAATGATTCACATAAACTGATTCATTGGTGCGGTTTTGTGTCTCGTAGATCACTGTCTTGAGGAATCGAGTCAGCGACCATCAGAAGAAGTAAGCTGGTGTCAAATCATGATACATTATCATAAAACAAAATCATGAGGCATTATCATAAAACAAAATGCCAAACATTTTCATCATTTTTTTTGGTAGTTCACATGATCTGTTCATTTTGGCCCATATTGCCAAATATCCATCATAATTTCTTTGTAAATTTGCACTGTGTAAATTAATAACTTAATAAAGTAATCAATATTTACTATTAATAATGTATTTATTAATAATAATTTAATTATAACAATATTGATATAAATGAATAATAATAATTATTAAAAATATACTATTATCATTACTATTATTATTATTATTATTCATAATAAAAGTAGTAGTAGTAGTGGCATTATTATTATTATTATTAATATTATTATTAATAATAATAATAATAAAAGTTGTAGTAGTAGTGTCATTATTATTATTATTATTATTATTATTATTATTATTATAAATAATAATAATAATAATAATAAAAGTAGTAGTAGTAGTAGTAGTGTTATTATTATTATTATTATTATTATTATTATTATTATATATTGTTAAACTGTTCAAACGTCTCTATCTGTTTAGTAGGGATGCATTAATATAATAAGATGTACATTAATAACTTAATAAAGTAATCAATATTTATTATTAATAATGTAATTATTGTTAAAACAATTAAAAATTATTTATATAAACAATAACAATAATCATAATAAAATAATATTATTAGTAGTAATAATAAGAAAGATGAATATTCGTACTATTATTAAAAATATATTAAAATTATTATTATTATTATTATTATTATTATTATTAGTAGTAGTAGTAGTAGTAGTAGTAGTAGTAGTAGCAGTGGTATTGTTGTTATTGTGATTAATAATAATTTAATTATAACAAAATTGATATAAATTAATAATAATAATTATAAAAAACATATTATTATTATTATTATTATTAATAATAAAAGTAGTAGTAGTAGTGGCATTATTATTATTATTATTATCATTATTATTATTATTATTATTATTATTATTATTATTACTAATAATAATAATAAAAGTAGTAGTAGTAGTGTCATTATTATTATTATTATTATATATTAATAAACTGTTCAAACGTCTCTATCTGTTTAGTAGGGATGCATTAATATAACAAGATGTACATTAATAACTTAATAAAGTAATCAATATTTATTATTAATAATGTAATTATTGTTAAAACAATAAAAAAATATTTATATAAACAATAACAATAATCATAATGAAATAATATTATTAGTAGTAATAATAAGAATTATGAATATTTGTATTATACTTAAAAATATATTTAAAATAATTATTAGTATTATTATTATTAGTAGTAGTAGTAGTAGTAGTAGTAGTATTAGTACACTACAATTTAAAGCTGTTATTTTCTATTTTATTATAATATAGTAAAATCGAATTTATTCCTGTTATGCAAAGTAAAATGTTCAGCATCATTACCTCTACTCTTCATGATCCTTCAGAAATAACTTATTTATTATCAAGGATCATTTGTTATTATCAATGTTAAAAATTGTATTCATATTTAATCTAATTTTACTTTTAAAAACAATGTGAAACATCAAAATGAATGAAAACAAAATGTATTTATTTTTAATATAAATCTTTAGGGACATGTCTTTAGTGTCAACCCTGACCCATGCACTTTTATATGATGCATCTGGATGAATGTACCTTAAACATATGCATTTTTGTGCAATACTTTCATAAATTATGATTCAATGCAGAAAAAAAGGTTTTATTAATTAGAAAATAACAGTATTTGTTTTAAATATATATATTTTTGTATTTACTTATAGTCTTTACAGTCCCTTTTGATCAATTCAATGCATCCTTGCTAAATAACAGAATTCATTTCTTATTAAAATGGATCAAATTTTACTGTAGTTTTACTGACCCCAGACTTTTAAACTGCAGTCTACATTTGGACTAATATCTTTAGCATAAAGTCAGTGCAATACTTTAATAAATTACATCTCAAATAGTAAAGCACATTGCTAGTAATTGCAAGAATTTATGACACGTGTAAAATCAATGCAAGATCTGAATTTAGAGTAGTATTTGGTGCATTTTCAACTGTGAGCGTAGACAAAAACCTGTTCAGCTCTTGTTAAATCTCAAATGTCAAGCACATGCTGAACAGTAAACATGTTAGCTTAGCTGAGATGAACAGTGATGAGCATGAGTCCTGAAATAACACACTGACCTCTGAGCCTTTAGATAAAGACCCAGCTAAGACGCTTAATCCTGCTAGGCTAATCAAGCATAGCATCATGTTTCCAGAGCTTTCTGTACGATGTAAGAGTGGCTGCTTTGTTGTGGATGACCTTTGACTGGATTGTGAATCTAAGAGCGTACAAATGGAAATGTAAAATACAGACAGTTAGGGTTTTGTGCGTGCAAAAAAAAGGGATTTGGATCAATGTCAGTATAACAATACTCTGGTGTTTTGATTTTATTCATTCATTCATTTTCCTTCAGCTTTGTCCCTTTATTCATAAGGGCTCACCACTGCGGAATGAACCGTCAACTTATCCAGCATATGTTTTACGCAGCGGATGCCCTTCCAGCTGCAACCCAGTACTGGGAAACATCCATACACACTCATTCATTCTCATACGGCCAATTTAGTTTATTCAATTCACCCACGCCAACACGGGGAGAACATGCAAACTCACACAGAAATGCCAATTGGACCAGCCGGAACTCGAACCAGCGACCTTCTCGCTGTGAGGCGACAGTGCTAACCACTGAGCCACCATGTCGCCCCGTTTGGATTTTATATTTATATAAAATATACAGTTGAAGACAAAATTATGAGCCGTCCTCTGAAATTTGAATTCTTTTTCAAATATTTCAGAAGATAAAATATTTTCAACACATTTTTAATTTATTAATGTATTACTTAATCATTTATTTTGTCTTTGCCATGATGACAGTTCACTGTAAAGCGATTAGTTACTTAAAGCGAGTAAACCAGTTGCCTTTACTCAAGTTGACTTTACTTAAAATTGAAGCAAATTAAACACACACTCTGTAAAACCCAATAAGTTAAGTCAAACTGTTTGAGGAAAACCATTTAAGTTTTGTAACCAAATGGTTTGAGTACTGTATATATATTTACACATATATAATTTATATATGTTACACATATATTATTTGTGTTAATATCGTCAAACATTTAGAGTATTCGTAACTTAAACATTTTAAGTTCAGTTAACAGAACAAATTAAGCCCAAACAACTAAATAGCTACTCAAATAGTTTGGTATTGCTTCTAGCATTAGAGTTAAGTTAACACAAAAAATGAATTCATTCATTCATAACTCATTCGGTTTGAGTTCTGCTTAATGTAATCAGTTTATGATTTCTTAAGGGCACTAATAACATTGACCTTACATAACATTGAAAAAGAAAAAAAAAGCTGTATATTTTGTCAAATGTATTTGAAATAACGCTTAAAGACATGTAAAAAAAATGGGCGGCAAGGTTGCTCAGTGGTTAGCACTGTCGCCTCACAGCAAGAAGGTCTGTGGTTCGAGTTGGCTGGGTCAGCTGGCATTTCTGTGTGGAGTTTGCATGTCTCCCCGTGTTGACGTGGGTTTCCACCGGGTGCTCCGGTTTCCGTTTGCTGGATAAGTTGACGGTTCATTCCGCTGTGACGACCCCTGATTAATAAAGGGACTAAGCCGAAGGAAAATGAATGAATCAATGAAATGTCACCTTGCAGCAATGGATTTTATGCACATATTTATGTTTTACAGTGTAATAAAGCTATATATATAAACAGCATCACACTATTTTGATGCTAAATATCAGTGTTTCGTAAGACCGCAGCTGCTCTGCACTAAGCCGTTTAATTATAGACAACAATCACCATAACTTTACCCAACTGCTCCAAACACACTGAACGCCCTGTCATTCGGCAGATTTAACAAAAGCCTTTGGTGAAACTCATGGTCGGACCGGCTCCAGATGCGTGACACACTGCGAATCTGCACGGACTTGCCAAAATGTTCTGGCTAATAATCTGGCCAGAGCTAAAACTAAATGTTTTCTGCTCTGTGGGAAGATGAGGTGTTGAACAAAGGCTTTTCTAGGTTTACATCTCTGCTAATGATACTGTAAAGTCTGTTCCAAGATGATTTGCCTTTTTTTCCTGAGGGAATCCGCATTTAGAGCTATTATTTTGTGAACTGGCACGAGGACAGGTGTGGGAAGCCGTTGAGGTCCCATTAAATTTAAATACAGTGGTCCCTCACTATAACGCTGTTCACCTTTCGTGGCCTTGCAGTTTTGCTGATTTTTAAGTGCAATTTGACATGTTTTTTTTTTTTTTTTTACAGTGCATTGTGTTCTGCATCCTGATTGGCTGTAGACCACTGTGAATCAATGTCCTCCGTGCCGTGTCTCCTGTACAGTACAGAATGCGTTTAGCTTGCCAAATTTACATAAATCTTCGATCGCTAGAAGTGATTCTGACATGCTGTACTGTATGTTTGCAAGTTTTCTCCCCGACGACGAAATGTCGTCGAAACGTTCTGCATTGTCAAAGGAGTTAGCACCCACAAGGCAGAGGAAGACGCTAACCATCGCACAAATAGTTGGACTTCTGGACATGCTAAAGATAAATGTTACGCGTCTGTATGGCGCCATTATGGAATAAATAAATCTTTGGTTCGTTACATAAAGAAGGAGGGAAATAACATAAGGAGGACAGCAGCAATACGTTTCAAGAAAGATACAAAAAGGGTTGCAACTGTCTGCAACAAGACCATAAGGATGGAGTCTGCTTTAGCTTAGTGGATTAGTGACTGCAGGATAAATGTTAAGGCCTGTCTGAGAAAAGTGTGTAGTGAGGGGTTTTACAGCCTTAAAGCATCTTTAATAATTGTAAAAAATAATAAAGCTGACTATAATAAATGAAGCTGATTGCGGGTTATTTTTAGAATGTAACTCCCACGATTAGCGGGGGACCACTGTAAAGTATTTTAAATGTTAGTATAAGTATTGTTAGTTTTTAGGATATCTGTAAGCTATAGTGCCCACCAAAACAGTGACAAAATTCACGTTTAGAAGATATAAACCTGATATAAACATGTAAGCTTGTAGTTTGTCACTTCCGCCTAAAAGGATCGACAGGTCACCTCATACTTCAGTTTCTCATCAAATCGTGACTAATCAAATGCTCTCTGGTGTCTGACATGCCCGGCCCCCCATCTTCTCATTTGCTTTTCATTTGATGCGCTTGAGCTCAACCACTCTCACTGGCAGAGCTGTGATGAAACAATACGCTATCGGCTGTTTTTTCAAAAAGGGGAGGAGCTACTCTATGTCCCGCCCTCTCTTCATGTTTCAGTTGAGATTGTCAAACATCGGATAAAAAAATGCACATTTCAAAGCACTTCACGGGACCTTTAAAGTCCAGGTGAAATCAGAAATTACAATGTTTATTTAGTAAACTTGTTAAGGTGAACAATTAAGCAGGTTAATACACTGAAAAATACAATTTACTTTGATAAAAGTTAATTAAAATCTAACCATGTGAGGGGCGTCACGGTGGCGCAGTGGGTAGCACAATCACCTCACAGCAAGAAGGTCGCTGGTTCAAGCCTCGGCTGGGTCAGTTGGCATTTCTGTGTGGAGTTTGCATGTTCTCCCCGTGATCGCATGGGTTTCCTCCGGGTGCTCCGATTTCCCCCACAGTCCAAAGACATGCGGTATAGGTGAATTGGGTAAGCTAAACTGTCCGTAGTGTATGTGTGTGTGAATGAGTGTGTATGGATGTTTCCCAGTGATGGGTTGCAGCTGGAAGGGCATCCGCTGCATAAAACATATGCTGGATAAGTTGGCGGCTCATTCCGCTGTGGCGACCCCAGATTAATAAAGGGACTAAGCCGAAAAGAAAATGAATGAATGAATGAATAACCATGTGATTCCGCTTAATTAGAGGAGAAGCACAAAAATGAAACCCTGTCCCCTACTTAATATTCTGTTCGAGTTGGAAATGCATCATCAAAGTGAAATAAAAGTCTGCAGCAAATTCTGGTTTACACAGAGTTTAACCTATAACTGTATTACGCTTATTTTTTAGATACTAATAATAAGCCTATACCTATTATAGATAGGCTACAAGTTATTATTAATTAGATACTTATTCATTACCTAAACATTACATAGATACTATGTATTTTCCTTATAAAATCAACCATGGTTTACTATAGTTAACATGTAACCGTTTTGTTAGTTTTATTTATTTATTTTTTTCTGCGCATTTACTGCCTTTTGTATAACCACAGATTTACTACAAATACCATGGTTAGTACTTGTTAGTGTTGATCATGATAACCACAATTTTTTCATGGTTTTGCAACACACACACAAAGCAACATGATTAATTTTCCTAAGTGTTTATATTAGTTGATTAACTACTAGTAACTATTCAGCACATGTTAGTACACATTTAGCTACTAGTCCTTATTTAAAATACTATAGTAAGACTTTATTTTACCAGTCACATTTTTCATTGACCTCTACTGTGATATTTAGACTATTCATATCATAGGACAAGCAAAAACTTTAACTAGTTTTATTACAAAAGATACCAGTGTCTAATAAATAGGCACCTACATAATAGCTGTTAGGGCGACACGGTGGCTCAGTGGTTAGCACAGTGGCCTCACAGCAAGAAGGTCGCTGGTTCGAGTCCCAGCTGGGCCAGTTGGCATTTCTGTGTGGAGTTTGCATGTTCTCCCCATGTTGGCGTGGGTTTTCACCGGGTGCTCCGGTTTCCCCCACAGTCCAAACACATGCGCTATAGGTGAATTAAGTAAACTAAATTGGCCGTAGTGTATGTGTGTGAATGTGAGAGTGTGTATGGGTGTTTCCCAGTACTGGGTTGCAGCTGGAAGGGCATCCGCTGTGTAAAACATATACGCTGTGGCGACCCCTGATGAATAAAGGGACTAAGCCGAAGGAAAATGAATGAATGAATGAATGTCCATGTAGATGAAATATGAAATGGCTTGCCATAGGAAGGGCACACAGGGATTAACAGGAGAATCCGGCAGCTGTTTCAGGGGAAGTTTCGAGGGTCAGACAGACACGGGGCTCCTGGGAAATCCTGCTCTAAGCGCTAAAAGAATAGGAGATGTGGTTCAGCTTCACTCGCTACTGCTGAAAACACACCTGCTGCAAGATAAGACTAATCCTAATGCCGGTAAATAAAGAAACAACAGCTACTTTACTGAAGTAAAGTTTAGGTCAGGGTACATTCTTAAAAACAAAGGATATATGTGGATCTAAAAGACTTAAGGTTAAAGCATCTGAAGAATTTTTACGTTTATTTTTTGACCGATGATCTAAGGGAACGCACGGTGCAAGCGAAATAAGCCACACTGTAAAAAATCTCTGTTAATTAACAGTTTCCGCATTTTGTGATGAGTTTTCCGTTTATTTACGGTTGTGAATTGCATTATGGGATGTTGCTCTCTGCTTTGTCGACTTTTGATGTTGAAAATTCAACTCTACATTTTAACAAAGTGACTTTTATTGACATTTTAGTAGTTTGAAATAATATAATGTATATAAAAATAATATATAGAGAAAGAAGTCTGTAAAATAACCTAAAATGTACTGGCGGTTTATTACAAGGTTATTGTAGTGTAATATACAACACCAACCCACACAATATATGACTTTAAACTATTAAAAATTTTCATAAAAGTCACTTTATCAAGCTTTTTAAGGTTAAAAGTTGTTGGAAGAAAGATCAAAGTCTCATAATGCAATTCAAAAGCATAAATAAATGTGGAAAAATAAAAACATGAATCACTAAATACGAAAAATTGCTAATTTAAGGATATTTTTTACAGTGATGAAATGAATAAAAAATTACATTTATTTCACACTGATAAATAAAGTGTCTTTTGAATAACATATTGATGTTACTTTCCCTTATAGTACCAAAGGACCTAGAAGTAAACGAGGACTGAGGAAGTAAAGCAGCCTCACTGACCCAGCAGAAACATCTGACATTTTTTGCATAACATTTTATTTTATATATTAATTATACCAAATGACTCTATTTAGTCTTTGTCTGAGAGCTCAAGAATAATAAGAGCCACCTGAAAAGAGTGATGAATCATTGAAGCATTAAGTGACTAATAAGGCTGTATTTGTGATATTATTATGATTATTTGAAGAGTATTATGACTCTTTTTGATGTTAATTATATGCATGTCGTCATATGCAAAGTGCCATGATTGTATTGTTCTTTTTGTTGATTTAATAAATCATTGTAAAAATATCTGTAATTAAGAGTTTCTATATTTTGTGATTCACAAGTGTTTTCTGTTTATTTACGGTTGTGAATTGCATTATGGGATGTTGATGTCTGCTCTGTCGACTTTTGATGTTGAAAATTCAACTCTGCAGTTGAACAAAGTGACTTTTATTGGCAGTTTATTACAAAAAATACTCTGCTCTGATTGGTCAGATGGCTCTACTCTGCTCTATTTAGCCATATGGCTCCACTTTGCTCTTATTGGCCAGATGGTTCTACTGTTTTATTGGTCAGTTGGCTATACTCTGCTCTAATTGTTCATATTGACCTACTCTGATCTAATTGGTCAGATGCCTTTATTCTGCTTTGGTTGGTCAGATGGCTCTACTCTGATTCTATTGGTCAGATGGCTCTGCTCTGATCTGATTGGTCAGATGGATCTACTCTGTTTTGAGTCGTCAGATGGCTCTACTCTTATCTGATTGGTCAGATTGATCTACAATGCTATGATTAGTCAGATGGCTCTGCTCTAATTGTTCATATCGGCATACTCTGATTTGATTGGTCAGATGGCTCTACTCTGCTTTGATTGGTCTGATGACTCTACTCTCACTTTTATTGACATTTTAGTAGTTTGAAATAATATAATGCATAAGAAATTTTATATATAGCAATATAAGTCTGTAAAATAACAGAAAATGTACTGGCAGATTATTACAATGTTTTTGTAGCGTAATATACAACACCAACCCACACAATATATGACTTTAAACTATTAAAAACGTCGATAAAAGTAACTTTTTCCAACTTTTCAAGGTTAAAAGTTGTTGGAAGAAAGATCAAGGTCCCATAATGCAATTCAAAAGCATAAATATAAAAACAGGGAAAAAATAAAATAAAAACATGAACACAAAATATGGAAAACTGCTAATTTACATTACTTTTACAGTGTATTTAACATGAAAGTAAAGTTATGTAACTGAAGTCAAGCTAATGCATAGCAAACATTTCCAGAGTAAACATTTATGATTAGTTTTGCTGAATAATGACTGTCTGTCTCTTGTTGCATGATAATAATAATGTGATTTTGAAAAGTTGTGCAATTCATAGTAAAGTGTGACACAAACTACTGCTGTTGAAACCTTTATTGAAACTTTGCTTGTTACTGTGAGACGAAACATGACAAATTGATACACACCCTTAACGCAACAACCACAATGTTTGTAAAGTTGTACAGATGTCAAAAATGAGCCAAAGAAACTTCTTAGAATGAATTACTCACTTGCTGACTGACTGAGAGATATGCGATATCATATTTGTATGGTCAGATATACATATAACTTGCTATGTAAAACATAATATATAACAGTTCAAACTTGCACAAACATCCTGTAACACTCGTACAAATCATTTTTAAAATGATCCTAAATCCTTTCAGAACATCATAAACACACACAATTCCATATTTATTATTTTTTTAACTGAATGAAAATACATTCTTGAGAAACAGAAACTAATGTATGCAGTGTTTGTGTCACTGCACTGTTTCTCAACAAAAAGCATCTACTGCCCCGAAAGAAATAAAAGCTCATTCTTACCATTTCTTCTGCAACACTTAACCAAAATTAATAAGCAATGCAATTTAAATGCATTTTTTTAAAGTGCCTCTCAGTCAATAACCTGAAGAGATTTGAAAGCTGCCGACGTCACGTCATTCACAAAGGACTTCTTATTCATGCCTTGCTGCAAAACAAACACATAAACCATGTTAGATACTATTTAGTTTTACTAAACACTAGTAGTGTCATTTTAAAGGCTCCTAATTTTTTGTAATGTCCTACAGTAAGTTTATGCCCATACAAAAAACATTTTAAAAAAATGCTCATAACATTCAGTGTTGCATTATCTCTTTTCTGATTGGTCAGATGAATCTACAATGCTATGATTGATCAGATGGCTCTGCCCTAATTGGTCATATTGCCCTACTCTGCTCTGAATGAGATGGCTCTACTCCGCTTTGGTTTGATGACTTTACTCTGATTTGATTGGCCTGATGGCTCTAATTGGTCATAGAGCTATACTCTGCTCTGGTTGGACAGATGGC
>CAIGQV010019356.1:1554240-1564983 GCA_903798115.1 Danio jaintianensis
ATTATTATTATTATTATTATTATTATTATTATTATTATTATTATTATTATTAACAGTAATAGTAATTAAAACAATAATGACTGGTAATAATTTCATTTGAAACTACATACAATAAGAAAGCAGTAATTTTAATTTTTTATAAATATTTAACAATTTAACAGGGTTTTTTTACATTTAATAAACGTTGCCTTAACGAACAGAATAAGTTTCTTTAAAAAAAATAACATGAAAAAAGGACATATTATGTCAAAACAAACCTACATTTTGGATGCGATTAAGTTTTGCCAAGCACTAATAATTTATAACAATATTGTTTTTCTCTTCCACGGTCCAGCCTCATGATCTGAGTGTCCTTGTTGACACGTCTCCTTATCTGTGTGTAAGTATGTATGTATGTGTGTGTGTGTGTGTGTGTGTGTGTGTGTGTGTGTGTGTGTGTGTAAACAGAGCCGGTCCCCACCTGTGAGGTGTTTCTGTGTCTCAGTGTTAGCGTCGCCCAGCAGTTGTGCAGCCTGTATGATTCCTCCGATTCGCTGCACCTCCTGTTTGTTGGGCAGGTTTTTGAAGACAGCATTTCGCAGCGCCGCTGCCACCGTCTCCTGAACCTGAGGACTGGAGCTGCCCAGCAGGTCGACCAGCGGCAGGAGACCTTTCAGAGTCAAAACCTGAAACACAGGACAGACCAGAACACATCAGATCACAAACATCATACTGATGCTAGCGTGCCGCTAACTACTGAAGCTACAAATACAGCAGGAGCTGATCGGTTCTGCTCATTAAAGCTGGAATACCTTGCTAGTTAACTGAAATAAAATGATTAAATGACTAAATAATTCAAACTAAACATTTGAATAACCACATAAATAAATATACAGCTATGGAAGAAATGTTCAGCTAACAGAAATAAAATGTTTAAAATCAATTAAAACTGAAAGAATTGAAACTAAACATATAAATAAATATACAGCTTTAGGGAAAATAGAAACAAAAGCAGAAACAAAATGATTCAAATTACCGAAAAACTGAAAAGATATAAGTTAAACATATAAATAAAAGCATAAATAAATATACAAATATGGGGGGAAAATCCAACTTAAGGTAATAAAATGTTTAAAAATCACAAAAAATAATAAATAAATAATAAAATGTGAATAATAAAAATAAATAATAAAACAAACATATAATTAATATACAGTAATGGGAAAAAATATATATATATATATAATTAAGTTAAGAAATCAGTGTTTGGTAAAATAACCAAGAAATTCAATTATAATTAATAAAAAAAGATATTATTTTCACCAGTTACCATATTTTGGAAAACAAAAGCTCTAAATGACAATATTTCGATTTGAAATTAATTATTATTCATTCATTCATTTTCTTTTCGGCTTAGTCCCATCTGGGGTCGCCACAGCGGAATGAACCACCAACTTATCCAGCATATGTTTTACGCAGCGGATGCCCTTCCAGCTGCAACCCATCACTGGGAAACACCCATACACACTCATTCACACACATACACACTACGGACAACTTTAGCTTATTCAATTCACCTGTACCGCATGTGTTTGGACTTGTGGGGGAAACCGGAGCCCCCGGAGGACACCTACGCCAACACGGGGAAAACATGCAAACTCCACACAGAAATGCCAACTGACCCAGCCGAAGTTCGAACCAGCAACCTTTTTGCTGTAAGGCGACAGTGCTATCCACTGCGCCGCCATTAATTATTATATTAAATATTAACATTTTACCCAAACCCATAGCTAAAACATAGTCATACATAAGATATAAAAAACTTAATTGCTAAAATAAATTAAAATGAAAAAATACATGGCAGCACTCTAGTATCAGATGGTAAATACCACAGTTTCTTATTAAATATCATGGTACCTTATCGCATTAATGGTATTTACAATTTACAGGCATTTCTAAGAACGCCATGGCAGATATCTAAAAATGATGTATACCATAGTAAAATCGTGGTAATACTTTGGGAATTCATTCATTCATAATTAAATCATTTTTATAAATATTTAAAGCAATACCAATTTACAAACAACTATATTTCTTTGGCATTTTTAACAATTTATTTAATTTAAAAATGTGCCATCATACTAGCAAACGTACTATGGTAAACTTCAGCCAATATTTTGGTCATTCATTAGGAACTACAGCATATGATTGTCATGTTATATTGTAGAAGTACCATATTAAAAACATGGTAAATTAAAAGAATAGTCATCTGTGAATCGCCATAACGAGTCGTTATTTTTTCAAATCTATTGTCTGCTACTGATCTACAGCAGCACGATCAAAGTGAAACCTTTGCATAATCCCCGCCCACCTGTGACATACAAACACTCTGAAATGAGCATTTCGGTTGAGAGTAAGACATAGAAAACCAATCAAATCAGCCTTGGCCAGCTGACCAATCCGAGCAGAGTTGGTTTACGGAAGGGGGAGGGGTTTACAGAACTTTTTTGAACTGATTCAAATGAAAATCATTGCAAAACGATTCTAATATTAAATGCACATTTTGAGTTGATTGCAATGTTTTCTGATTTTGGATGCATTTAAACCAGCAGTACAAGACTCCAATACAATATTCATTTTCTTCGGCTTAGTCTCCATTTCAGAGGTTGCCACAGCGGAATGAACCGCCAACTATTTCGGCATATGTTTTACGCAGCAGATGCCCTTCCAGCCGCAACCCAGTACTGAGAAACACCCATACAGTCTCTCATTCACACATCATACAATATTCACACTGTATTCACACTCGTACACTACAGCCAATTTAGTTAATCCAATTCACCTATAGCACATGTGTTTGGACTGTGGGGGAAACCGGAGCACCCGGAGGAAACCCACGCCAACACGGGGAGAACATGCAAACTCAGAAATGACAACTGACCCAGCCAGGACTTGAACCAGCGACCTTCCTGTGAGGCGACAGTGCGAACCACTGAGCCACCGTGCCGCCCCAACTTGAATTATTTATATTATATATTAACTTACCCATTAAATTGTATTTTATCAGCACCTACCCCTACCCCAATCCCCACAATGTAAAATATGAGTTATTGTTGTTCAGTGTCACACAAATTATGCTATATTGATATTAGTATCTACAGCTGTATCCCTTCTAGACTTTACCCAATGGCTGCGCCTGCTCTTACGGGAAGAATTAGGTCAATAGAATAAATTCAGTTCAATTCAAGTTTACTTGTATAGCGATAATTATTATTGCACATTATTGCATTACAATCAAATTCGGAAAAGTTAAGGTCATTAGTCACCATAACTTTATCAGTTATACTGTAATAACTTTAACTAATTAACTAGTAACTAATAGCTTTTAAGAGTTACAGTTATTATATATTAAGCATAGTTAACCTGCAGTTGTGTAGTATATAGGTGATGTCTATGTGTGCATGTTCAACGAAGTGTAATTGTGTATTAAGCGTATAAATGTGTATAATTGTCTAACAGATGTGGTGAATTGATGCAGTTGTAAGTGTCCAGACCTCTTGCTTGGCACTGTCATCAGTGAATGTGCTGTGCTGGATGTAAGCCGCTCCACACAGCTGAATATTCGCATCTTTAATGGACAGACAATCAACAGCCTCCCGCATGGTCATTTCAGACATCAGCTTCTCTGCGGTCATCCTGCAGACACATGAGGGAATGTTAAACCAGTCAGCACATCACAACTGCTCTGTGGCGAGTAGCCCTTTTCACAAGAATGTTATGACGCGTTTAACGGTCATCAGCATCTTAAATCCTTTAAAGTTTTTAATATTTAGATTTTTTTTTGAACGTTTGTACATTTATATGTATTTGTGAATGCATTATATCATCTTTGCATCAATTTCCAAAAAACGAATTATCGCTTGTGTGATGCGTTTGTAATGCAGTGTCTATGGGGAGGACATTAAATTTGACATTATTCTCTCTTCTGGCTGCCGTTATCAGTCTCACACATTTTTTTTTCTTTCTCTGAAAGTCTTGATAACACCATTGTGGAGTTTTTCTTTTATTATTTCAGCAAATGGGATTGTAAAAAATGACTTGTTGTACTCTCCCATTCACTGCGCTCCAAGTTTACCAAAACTATGACGACTTCCGCTACTGACAAACCCGGAAATGTGAAAAAGGTCCATAAGCGGCATAAAGTACATCCAGGAGGTCATTTTCACAGAATAAAGCCTTATATATAAGCCGTATAAGTCTTATACAACAGTGCTCTGCTTTGAATTGGGCTGCTGATAAATCTGTCTGGCTTTAATCTGCGATAACAACCTCCTGAATGTACTGTACTTTGTCCCTGGCATAGAAAATGCATTGAAATAAAAATGTAATGAAATTATGACAAGCGCTATCAGACTATTCACGCTTCAAATCATACTTTCCTATACATTTTAAAGTCCATTCTTCACTCAAATCGTCAAGGTGATCCAATAATGCATTAACACCGGTTTCTAACATTCTTCAAAATATCTTCTTTCGTGTTTAACAGAATAAAGAATCTCACAGAGGAGTTTGGAGCCACTTGAGAGTGAGTAAAGAGTGACTAAAAGTTCATTTTTGGCTGAACAATCCCTATGGTGTTCTAAAATACATTGTTAGTAACTTCCAGTAGAATCTACAGTAACTCATGGCAGCAGTTCGCCAGTAACTTACTGTAAATCAATTACAGCAAAAATACTGTGTTTACATTTACAACACCATTTATCTTGCTCTATATTCCTCCAGTTGAAGTCAGAATTATTAGCCCTCTTGAATTATTAGCCCTCCTCTATATTCTTTTCCCCAATTTCTGTTTAACGGAGAGAAGATTTTTTTCAACACATTTCTAAACATAATAATAACTCATTTCTAATAACTGATTTCTTTCATCTTTGCCATGATGACAGCACATATATTTTTACTAGATATTTTTCACTAGTATTCAGCTTAAAGTGACATTTAAAGGCTTAACTAGGTTAATTAGGCAAGTCATTGTATAACAGTGGTTTATTCAGTAGACAATAAAAAATATATATTGCTTAAGGGGGCTTAAAATGTCTTTAAAAAAAGTAAAAACTGCTTTCATTCTAGCCGAAATAAAACAAATAAGACTTTCTCCAGAGGAAAAAATATTATAGGAAATACTGTGCAAAACTTCTTGCTCTGTCAAACATCATTTAGAAAAAAATATTCACAGGAGGGCGAATAATTTTGACTTCATCTGTATATTTTCTAGTATCTAGACTTTATCTTTACTGTAAAACATTTAGTAATTTTGAAATTCAACTTTAAAATACAGTAACATACCACACCTACAGTAAAAATACAGTTCATATTACAGTTAAAGTACACATGAAATCAAAACTAACCATATTGATTTTGTTAGCTCACATTGCTAGTTTTGTGGTGAACAATTCATCTGTGCATGTCATTAAGAAAAAAAAATAGTTTGCCCTTCTAATCTAAAATTGAAATCTGAAAATGCACTTCCTGTTTGATTTTAGTTAAATTCTCAGATTACGTCAGTCTGAGGTATTGGGCGGGGCTAACATACCTAACCACGCCCCTCCAACTGTCAGTTTTGACAACAAACGGAAATGGTGAAGAGGAGGTGTCTGTTAGGCTGCAATAACTCTTCTAAAACTCCCGATCTTTCTGAATGAAACCCTACTTTACTACATCCAATCAGCTCACAGAAGAAAAAACAAGCCACGCCCGCTGTTTTCCCATTTAATATTCTGATTCTCTAGGAACTGCATTACAATATGAAAAAAAGAACAGTTGCAGCTTCCGGTTCACAGTAAATACTGTGTGTGACCCAACTCAATGTACAAACAACTCACCCAGACACATCTTTGGCCTGTCCAGACCTGATCATAGACATTCTAGACTCTCCATTGGACTGCAGGGAGGACGGGCGTCTGCTGACGGTCTGCTGACGGTCAGCGTTAACCTGATTGCTGTTTGACATTCGGATGAGGGTGGTGCCATTACTGTAATTAGTGGAGGGCATCTGACTGCTCTTCTCCACCCTCTGGAAGGTCTGCCGGCTGGTTTGGCTGCGTTGACCCGTGCTGCTCATGCCGTTGGTGGAGGGTTGAAAGCCCAGGTCTGGAGCGCTGCGGGTGGATTTGTTGTAGAGCTGGTTATTGGTCCTCTGCTGGGTGGAGATGGAGCCGGGAAAGCCGTAGATGGAGCGATCGGGTCTGCCGGAGCTGCTGTTCACTCGCTGTCCACTGGAGCTGCGGGAGTTGGTGGACTTGCGCAAGTAGTTTTGTCTTTGCATGGCCTGGAGACACAAACGATTAGTTTTAAGTGAGGCATTCACTCGGATTGTCAAGGAGATGTCATGTTTAGATGGTTGATTATGGTTAAAATGAATTGTTTAAAAAAATGTAAATAATGCAATCAAAAAAGTAAGTAATTCTTTCATTGTTTTTAATGCAAAGAAAGTAAATGCCAAATGCTATTTACAATTAAATGCTGAATTGTACATTTTAACTAGTGCTATCAGATTGCGCATGTTTAAGAGTGTTTGCAACTACACATTTTAAAGACAGATCTTCATGGTCAAATCATAATTGATATTTTAAACATTAAAAAATTTATTGCAGGAAATATGAAATGCAGAAAATGAAATGCTAAGAAATTAAAAGGAAAAAAAGAGTGCAAAAAATTACAAATGTAAAAGAAAGGCTGATTTTTTTTACAGTGTCATGTTTAAACGGATGATTATTGTTCAAAAAAAAAGTAAATAATACAATAATAATTAATGCAAAGAAAGTAAACGCCAAATGCTATTTACAATTAAATGCTGAATTGTGCATTTTAACAAGTGCTATCAGATTGCGCATGTTTAAGAGTGTTTCCAGACATGTTTACATACATTTTTAGACTACACAATACCAATGTTTTCATTTCGAAATTTTTGGTGGAAACTGGAGGAAGTTTCTCCTTCAAGAACAGTGTTCCTGCCTTGATATGGAGCAGTGTTGTACATCTATTCAATTGCAAAAATATTTTAGTAGTCAATTAGCACGGCTGACAACACTTTTCTGTGTTCATATGTACTCAAAAAAAGACTTTTGCTGCTCGTTTAAATTACTTATTGAAAATGAGCTGAAACAGCACAATTCTTGAGATTTTTTGACAACTTAATTGTTTTATGTTCAATCCACTAAATTGTTAATAGTTAACTATTGATTTGTGTTGGGACAACATGAATGAATTGTGTAGAACCCTGCATTATTTACAGTGTGACTACACATTTTAAAGACAGATCTCCATGCAAGTTGTCAAGGTAAAATCATAAGTGATATTTTAAAAATGAAATGCAGAAAATAATAAATGAAAAACATGAAATGCTAAGAAATTACAAATGTAAAATTACAAATGTCAAAGAAAGGCAGATTTGTTTTTACAGTGTCATGTTTAAATGGATGATTATTGTTAAAAAGAAAAGTAAATAATACAATAATAAACCAACAAACAATGAAGGAATTAATGCAAAGAAGTAAACGCCAAATGCTATTTACAATTAAATGCTGAATTAAATGCTGTACGCAACTACACATTTCAAAGACAGATCTTCATGCAAGGTCAAATCATAAATGATATTTCAAAAATTTAATGCAGACAATATTAAACGCAAAAAAATGAAATGTTAAGAGATAAAAAGAAAAAGAATGCAAAAAAAAAATAAGTAATTTAAATTACAATTAAATGCATGCTAAAACGTATCCACTGTAAACAATACAAAAAAAAACACATGAGAAAAAGTCAACAAATGTTTTTTATGTTCATTTAACTTATTTTAACAAAAGATAATTAGGTTTAGCAAAGTTTAGCTTAATAGTTTAGTCAGTTTAAATTGAGATGACTAGAAAAGTTCATTTGATTCAACTAAAGAAAATAAGGCAGATTTTTTTTTTTACAGTTTGCTAAACTAGAATCTGACGTTTTTTAGTATTTGATTTGAGAATGCATAGTGATGAATGCATAGTGATGTTATAATGAAATTATAACAAGCACTATCATACTGTGCAAGCTTAAAAGTCTACTTTACTATACATTTTAAAGTCAATTCTTGGTCCCACTTTATATTCAGTGGCCTTAACTAATATGTACATACATCAAAATCAGTCATTGTTCCAATTTGGTTTCTATTTACGTATGACTGATTAAACACATGCATGTAATTACACCTGTACCCTAACCGTATCCCACCTCAAGTGTTCTGCAATACATTGTGAACACAGTAACTACATTGTATTTATTTGTTTGATGCAAGTACATATTTAAGGTCACCTAATATGAAGTGGGACCCAATTCTTGTCAATAATGCATTAATACAACAGTTTTCTTTTGTATTTGAGGCAAAAATATTTACTAACTCACTATTATAGTGCTCTAGTGGTATCAAGATCCTGCTTAAAAGTATACTTCACTCCTAATCTTATAATTACAACCTGAAAACAGCTCTGAAACCAACATTTTAATTTAATCCATGCCACAGTTTTGCCTGAACAAGACTGTTGGCCAAAAGAATGACTATATGGGCTCGTCCATGGATTAAAACACAACCGAAGCACTGTAGATCTATGAAGCAACAGTGTGCAAATGACGAAAAATAAATAAATGAACTGATTAATTTGCAAACCAGCATGTCTGTCCATTATTCAAAACGCAGAGCCATTTTAGATCCATCGCAGGATGTCAAAACTGTTTTATGCGCCACATAAAAAATAGGTGACATAATGCAGGTAGATTACACACTCGACTGAAGCCAAACAAGGCATTTAAAACACAGACGGTATTAAGATTCCTGTGGATACACCCAAATGTAAAAAAGCTCTGGCAGAAAACCCAGAAAGCAGGTCGCATGGTAATACAACACCGCGGTGAGTCACGAAAAGTCAAGGAGAAGAGTGCTTTCATTAAGCCTTTTACACTTTTACTGGGTAAATAAAAATGGGAAAAGGCTAAATAAAAGCACTCGTCTTGTTAAATTAGGATAGTCAAGTTGTTTTTAATGCAAGTATAATAGTAAAGTGTGCTGTGAACGTGTTATCAGGCTAAACAGATATGCTAACAATGACATACACTGATGGATAGTCTTTCCACCCTTGTGTCTTGCATTGTACAAAATGCTGAGTTCCACACAGTTGAGTTAATTTATTAGTTTTTACAAATTTAAGTGAATTGAACAGAAAACAATTAAGTTGTGCCTCCAAAAACATCAAGAATTGTTTTTTAGCTCATTTTAAATGAACAAACAGCAAACATAAATAATTTTTTTGCTGCTTGTTCAAACTACTTATATAAAATGAGCTGAAACAACAGGATTCTTGGGATTGTTTTGGAGACAACTTAATTGTTTTATGTTTAATCTACTTAAATTTGCAAAAACAAGTTAACTTAATCGATTTGTGTTTGGATAACATGAACAAATTGAGTGGAACCTTGCATTTTTACAGTCTATTGTTGTTTTTATAAGAATAGCATTGAAAATATTGAAAAATATATATATATGCGTAACCAAAGGCGGTTTGACATTTCACAGGTTTCTATTGTTATGTCTTGAAAAGGCGTCTCAAATGAAATGTGAAAGAACAAAACTGTGTTTTAGCCACCCCAACTGTGGGAAAGTAAAAACATCACATTTACTGGTTAAAAAAAACGGAAAAAAACTCAATAAAAGCACTCGTCTCGTTAAATTAGGATAGTCAAGTTGTTTTTAATGCAAGTATTATAGTAAAGTGTGCTGTGAACGTGTTATCAGGCTAAACAGATATGCTAACAATGACATACACTGATGGATAGTCTTTCCATCCTTGTGTCTTGCGTTGTAAAAAGTGCAAGTTCCACTGAGTTCCACACAGTTGAGTTAATTTATTTGTTTTTACAAATTTAAGTGGATTGAACATAAAACAATTACGTTGTCCCTCTAAAAACCTCAAATAATGTGTTTTTTAGCTCATTTTAAATGAACAAACAGCAAACGTAAAAATTTTTTTGCTGCTTGTTCAAACTACTTATATAAAATGAGCTGAAGCAACACAATTCCTGAGATTTTTTGGGGACAACTTAATTGTTTTATGTTCAATCTACTTAAATTTGCAAAAACAAGTTAACTTAATCGATTTGTGCTTGGACAACATGAATTAATTGAGTGGGACTCTACATTTTTACAGTCTATTGTTGTTTTTATAAGAATAGCATTGAAAATCTTGAAAAATATATATATATATGCGTAAACAAAGGCGGTTTGACATTTCACAGGTTTGTATTGTTATGTCTTGAATTGGCGTCTCAAATGAAATGTGAAACAACAAAAATGTGTTTTAGCCACCCCAACTGTGGGAAAGTAAAACAAAGAGCTAATGGAATATGAATGCAAAAACAGACAGAATGAATGAATAAACGTTTGGTTTACCCCATTTGTCATGTTTCCTCCTCTGCTGAACGAGGGTCCGCTGAGAGACGTGCCAGGAGAAAACTTGAAGTCGTAAAACACACTGTCCCCTTCTGGACCTGCAGATGAAGAACATGTTTTTAGGTCAGTTCTGCAAAGCTTATCTAAAATACAATGTGCTTTCAGGGTCGTTTTGAATATTTGCTGTATTAAAAGATACATTTAAAATGAGAACTATGATGTACCTATGATGAGCTAAGGTATTGCAGTATAGTAAATATTGTGATACCTAGGATGAACTTGTAACTAAGATA
>CAIGQV010019356.1:1580036-1590224 GCA_903798115.1 Danio jaintianensis
ATGTGGTATTTACAGATGAAAACCTTACAAATAAAACAAATAGACAAATATGAGAAAAAAAATAGAGATAATAAATGTGAAAAAAGAAACGGTGATAGAAAAATATAGAGAAAATAATTTGAATGACCAAATCTGGAATTCACAGATGAAAATCAGCTGAAAACCTTACCAGAGAAAAGAAAATGATATCAGATCAGATGTCTAAAGCTGCTTTAAAAGCTTGAAGTTTTGAAGAGTTTCATCTGGAAGACAGACAGACAGACAGACAGACAGACAGACAGACGCTACATGGTTGCTAGCTAATATGAAACTTTACCTTAAACATGATATAGTCGATCCGGATCCCTCCGCCAAATGGAGCGAGTCCATCCACCTGTGTGAACGGGTTTTCAGATATATGGGTGAATCCTCCCTCGCACCCCTGGTATTAATAACAGGCAGATGACTTATAAATAATAACGTAAACATTGCAAAATTTCCAACGTTACAAGACTTCAGGTTACTCACATCAAATGTAGCGGCCTCAGTGAAGCTGTCCAGCAGTCCAGTGTAGTTTCTCAGTAGTCTGGTGCCCAGATCATCCGGATGCATGTTCAGATCTCCACCCAGAATCACCACGTCTGCTCCAGCGCTAGTGTGCCTTAGAGGAATAGACAATAAATATGGAAAAAAAAAATTTGAAAAGACATTTGAATGCCCAAATGTGGTATTTACAGATGAAAATCAGCTGAAAACCTTACCAGAGAAAAATGTGTAAAAAAACAACTTAATATTGGCTTTAGACTTTCTGGTCAGGCTTTTCTGAAGTTGCTTTAAAAGCTTGAAGTTTTGAATAGTTCACCCAAAAAAATTAAATGTACTCACTATTTGCTCTCCCTCATGTTTTTTCAAACTATTATGAGTTTCCTACAAAAATTTATTATTTTGAAGAATGTTAGAGAGCTGTAACCACTGACTTGCATAGTAGGAAAAACAAATACTATGAAAGCCAATGGTTACAGGTTTTCAGCATTTTTCAAAATATCTTTTTTTTTTGTGTTCAACAGGTTTGTGACAAGTGAAGGAAGAGTACATCATGTTTTCTATCCCTTTAAGAAAAAAAAATACTCAAATTAGTTAATTAATTAATTATTATCAAAAATATGAATTATTAAAGGTGCACTAAGAAATCTTTGAAAAAAGCTTTTGACCACAGTCAGTTTTGAACACATTTGCAGCCAATCAGAAGTAAGGGGCGTGTCTATAAATGAAAGTAGAGGTATCACAAAAGGGGCGTAGTCTTGCTGGATTATGAACGTGTTCGTTTTGATGCTTTCAAACACCAACATTGTTTGCTCAGTGCACATTAAACCAATAGTCTTAGCATCTTAAAATCTTAAATCTTAGCATCTAAAGTATGATTTCAACATGGATATATTCCAATGTAATAAAGTTTTGCAAAGAGGCTGTAAAAGAAAGACTTAGCAATTGAATGCAGTGTATACAAAAAATAAAGGTCACACTTTACAGTAAGGTTTCATTAGTTAATGCATTTACTAACATGAACTAATAATAAACAATACTTGTACAGCATTTATTAATCATAGTTCAGCATTTACTAATGCATTATTAACATCCTAAATCATGCTTGTTAACATTAGTTAACATAACTCACACTGTGAGTTAACATGAACTAACAACTGTATTTTCATTAAACGCTAAATAATATGCACAAATACTGTAATAAATGTATTGTTCATTGTTAGTTCGTGTTAGTAAATGCATTAACTAACATTAACTAATACAACCTTATTGTAAAGCGTTACCAAAAAAAATTTCATATAAAAAAAGAGAGATTTTTAGCACCTTATGAACTGTTGCAGCTCCCAGGCTTGAACCACGCGGTGCGGGAGATACGAATCTTTCTCTCTGCAATATTCTGCATGCAGCTGCGGAAAGAAGGAAAAAAATACTATAATTTTTTTTTAAGCCATGATTTTCAGAAGTCGCATGCTAAATTGTCATTCAGTATATTAATAGTTTCTGTAGTAAACTCTCTTGTCAGGCATATTTAGAACAAGAGTCATTTGATGACATATTAAAAGACTCTATTTAAAAATCATAGATAACCCCAAAATAATTGGCGGTTCATTCTACTGTGGCAACCCCTGATTAAGCAGGGAATAAGTTGAAAGAAAGTGAGTGAGTTTGACACATACTCATTTTTATACTTTACCACAAGCTTTCAAATCACTAGTTTTTATATATTTGTCAGCAAGAAGCGTTTAATAAAGCAAGAAGTGTAAAATAAATTTTATTTAATAAAACATTTTATCATCACTCATTCTTTATATATTGTAATAAGTACAGGTAAGAATAAATATGTTGTTTCAGTTTTACATAAATCCGCTACACTGAATGACAAAGATTATTTCATCCATATTTTGACATTTTATCTTCACAAAAGTTATTTGAAACATTAAAGTAGAAGCTTTTGCATAAAGCATCTTTGATGTAGACACCAAGATGGGACACTTGCCTTTAAAATCACATACATTCTAGTTTGCGTTATTCACTAAAATGCAAAGACATTAATAATTAAATGTCAAATATTACGCTTTATTGTCATTAACTATTTCATTATAACGGTCATTCATTAAAAACCTAAACTTCAAATTTGAAGATTAGAAAATGTAGCATCTAACTGAAACAAAATAAGCTGAAACACTAAAATCTCAATACAAAATGAAACAAATAAAAAAAATTGAAAGCAAAATTCATTTACTTTCCATCGGCTTAGTCCCTTTATTCATCAGGGGTCGCCACAGCGAAATGAACCGCCAACTTATCCAGCATATGTTTTACACAGTGGATTGAAAGTAAAATCCTAAAATTAAACTGAAATCTAAAATAAAGGTGCTTTCGAAATATCAGTAACTTACATGAGTGACAAAGACATGAACCTTCAGCCCACTGATGTTCAGCCAGACCTTCCCCACGGCTTTACCACCAAACCAGTCGCCATGCTGAGCCTGATGTAAGAACAGATCATTAACAAGCTATCAGATCAACCTATCAGATCTGACAGTGAAAGAGGAAACTCGAGCCACATAAATGTCACACACACATTTACAACAGGCTGGTTTACAACACGTCTGTAACAGATGTACTCTTTACAGGTGGCTGTTAGTGAACCTGCACAATAAAATACTGTTTAAAGACCATAAAGTGACAAAAAAAATGACAGCACAGTTTAAAAAACAATGTTCTTTATGTGGACATGATCTTATCTTTATACACAGTTGAAGTCAAAATTATTGGCCCTCCTATGAATTTTTTTTTTTTTTTTTAAATGATGTTTAACAGAGAAAGGAATTTTACACAGTATTTCCTATATTTGTTCTTCTGGAGAAAGTTTTATTTGTTTTATTTGGCTACAATAAAAAACACTTTTTATTTTGTTTAAAAAACCATTTTAAGGTCAATATTATTATCCCTCTTAAGCATTCATTTTTTTCAATTGTCTCCAGAACAAACCACTGTTATACAATGACTTGCCTAATTACCCTAGCTCGCCTAATTAACCTAGTTAAGCCTTTAAATGTCACTTTAAGCTGAATACTAGTATCTTGAAAAATATCTAGTCAAATATTATTTACTGTCATCATGGCAAAGATAAAAGAAACCAGTTATTAGAAATGAGTTATTAAAACTATTGTTTAGAAATTTGTTGAAAAAAATCTTCTCTCCATTAAACAGAAATTGGGGAATAAAATATACAGGGGGGCTAATAATTCTGACTTCAACTGTGTGTGTGTACATATATATATATATATTGTTTTATATTTAAAAGTAGAGTGTGTGTATGTAATTAGCACATGCTTTTAGTCAAACCCACCATATATGGATATCCGTTCAATGAGTATCTGTAGAGAAAGGCATCATGGATTTGATGTCTGGAAAACACAGCCAGTCCGCTCCCAAAAAATCCACTGAACATGAGATGTTTTGTAAAAAGAAAATGCATTTATAACTAAATTCTTGTTCAAACAATTGTGCGGGAACACAGAATTGCTAGTAAACATATTCAGTGCATATAAAGATCATGACTTGCCTTTTAAAATAATGAGAATGTGGATAAACCCTGCTGAGCTTCTTCTTTAAATACAGGAAGTCTTTCTCACACCAGACCTGTAATGAAAACATGCAATTTTACAGTACTATACTGCAAAAACAACAACAAAAAAAACATTTGAAATAGAAT
This sequence comes from Danio jaintianensis, assembly GCA_903798115.1. NCBI lineage: Eukaryota > Metazoa > Chordata > Actinopteri > Cypriniformes > Danionidae > Danio > Danio jaintianensis. The sequence goes on from CAIGQV010019356.1 coordinate 1,584,280, forward strand.
AAGCTGAAGTACTAACATCTGAAATTTAAAATAAAACAAATATACACTGTATTTAAACATTTAGTTTGGATACTTTTTCTTTAAACTTACATTCTTTAAACTTTAAAACCTTAATCTTAATCTTTTAAACTTCTTTAAACACATAAGATTCTTATTTGTATTATCTACAAAAAAATTTAATTTATTTAAAAATAAACCAGAAAATGAAATAAAACAATTAAAATTAGAAATGTAGCCTGAAATAAAATAACAAATTACATAAAATAAGCTGAAGTACTAAAATCACTAAAATTCTAAATAAAACAAAGAAACCCTGTATTTAAACATTTAGTTTGGATAGTTTTTGTTTATTCTTGTTAAAATATCACCTACATTCTAGTTTGTATTTATCACAAATAAGTAAAGACTTCATTAATAAAAATAAACCAGAAAATAAAGTACAAAATAATGCATTTCATTACTTAAAAAAACCATACACTTCAAATTAGAAATGTAGCCTAAAATAAAATAAAAAAAATGAATAGAATAAGTTGAAATACTAAAATGACTCAAATCTAAAATTCTAAATAAAGCAATATAAACTGTATTTAAAGATTTAGTTTGGATACTTTTTGTTTAAACTGTTAATGTTGAATAAACTGCACGTGATGTGGCTCATTTCAGTGTATGTAATATATGTGATATTAACCATATTAAGAGTCCCATATTTTTATGCATGTAAAAGTGTTCACCTCCTGTAGTAACGCTACATCCAGCTCTTCCTGACTCAGCAGCTCTCCAATAAAAACAAAGCGCTCCTGGCATTTCTTACTGAGGTATCGGATCCCCCTAAAACAATTCCCAAAAAATACATTGATTTATGCACTCCTTTCTGCTGTGCATTCTAGAAAAATCCATATAAATGTAATGCATGCACATTCATTATAAAATGAGAGAGAAAAGATTTTCTTCCAGATTTATTGGATTTAGTCATTTTTTTAAGGTAAGTAGTTGCAAAAAATATATATAAATTCACCCCATATAAAAGGTTTGCAATCACTTACCTTAAATGTTTTTTACTAAATCCAAATGGATAATTTTTTCAGTGCATATTAAATAACTCATTCAAGCAAATATTGTAAATATTTACAATAAGCAAGTCTAAAGAAATAAATCCAAACTGAATTAAACATCAGCACAATAGCAATGCATATTAAATATACACTACCTAACAAAAGTCTTGTCGCCTATCCAAGTTTTAGGAAGAACAAATAATAACTTGACTTCTAGTTGATCATTTGGTATCAGAAGTGGCTTATATGAAAGGCAAAGACCTCTAGATTACGCTTATTTTACCCAAATAAAATATGATCGTGCCTTGATTTTTAATTATTTAATTAAGACAGTGAGGTCTGACTTTGCTTAGACAAAAGTATTGTCACTTAACAGAAATAATGTACAGTATAGAATATAAAGTCATGCTGCAATGGAAACAGAATGAATATTGTGTATGATTCCCATAAGCTTGGAGGACTGCATCCATACGTCTCTGCAATGACTCAAATAACTTATTAATAAAGTCATCTGGAATGGCAAATAGAGTTCTTGCAGGACTCCCAGAGTTCATCCAGATTCTTTGGATTCATCTTCATTCATTCATTCATTCATTGCCTCCTCCTTCATCTTACCCCAGACATGCTCAATAATCTTCATGTCTGGTGTCTGGGCTGGCCATTCCTGGAGCACCTTGACCTTCTTTGCCTTCAGGAACTTTGATGTGGAGGCTGAAGTATGAGCAGGAGCGCTATCCTGCTGAAGAATTTGCCCTCTCCTGTGGTTTGTAATGTAATGAGCAGCACAAATGTCTTGATACCTCAGGCTGTTGATGTTGCCATCCACTCTGCAGATCTCTCGCATATCCATACCATATCCATATCCATATCCATATCCATATCGCAGTATCCATACTGAATGTAACCCCAAACCATGATTTTTCCTTCACCAAACTTGACTTATTTCTGTGAAAATCTTCAGTCCATGCGGATTCCAATAGGTCTTCTGCAGTATTTGTGATGATTGGGATGCAGTTCAACAGATGACTGATTGGAAAAATCTACCTTCTGCCACTTTTCCAAATGATCAACTAGAAGTCAAGTTATTATTTGTTGCTCTTACAACTAGGACAAGACTTTTGTCAGTTATTTGATTTTTGTAATCAAGCAATGAATCAAATATTAAAAAGGCAGAATATATTATAATAAAAAGTGAAATGCAAACTCACCAGCAGTTGAGAGACAAGACTCGAAATCTGACTGGCTCTGAGGTTGTCATGGTGACGAGTCTTTTGGGCCAATCTGAAAGGAGAAATGGCAGGATTCAACACACTAACCAAACTAGATTAGATCAAGTTGTGGATTTCTCAGAATAAGCGCTTCTGTACGCCTGCAATTGTTTACACTAAACACTGCAGAGAAAACCCTGATTTACTGAACTACTGTCAAAAAGTAGATGGACAAGCAGCTCAAGTTAAATAAGTTTGACATAAAGAATATCCACAGACAGAAGTCAGCGATAGAGAGAGTTCAGTGACACTCGTCTGATATCCAGCTCTCATAAATCATAAGTTTTTATTATTTAAAATCTAGCAAGAATAGTGAAGGACTGCTGGATATTATTATTATGGCTCCACCTCAATCCAAAGAGTGAAAGGTCTACTTATTGTTGTCATGATGATGGTGTACTCAACAATGTTTTATTGCATTATTTATACTATTTTCTTCCCAATTTAATATGTATAAGTTATTTATAGCTAATTTATTTTGCATATTTGTTGTTTTATACATTTTATATTAATTTTAAGACAACATAATAGCAAAGTCTTAACTTCAAAATGTAAATAAAAGAACTATGTTTGGGAATAACCCTTATTTAATCACATCAAATTAAAATATTTGCTGTATTGCAATTTTCTGGGGAAAAAAATGACATTTGTTTCTGAAATTTTGAAGAAAATTTAAAATAGTAAAATTTATAGTAAAAACTAAAAATAACATTGATTTTAATAAACACACCTAATAAATCCAGCAATTTCTTAATAGCTGTATATAAACTATTTTAAATCTCTACATGTTACAAAAATTACTTTATTATTTATAATCAATTATTATTTTAGAATATAATTTTTAAAAAGTATCTATTTTATATCTCATCCATAATATTTTATTAATGTATAATATTTTATATATTATATAAAATTAATACTGAAAAAATATTTTTTAAAATGCAGGTATTATATATTTTTTATTATTTATTTTTTTATCTATGAACAACGATTTATTGTATTATTTATACTATTTTCTTCCAAATTTAAATGTTATTTATAGCTATTTATTTGCATATTTGTTGTTTTATATTAATTTTAAGACAACATAATAGCAAAGTCTTAACTTTAAAATGTAAATAAAAGAACTAGATGTTAGGGAATAACCCTTATTCAATCATATCAAATAAAAATATTTGCTGTATTGTGGTTTTCTGGGGGAAAATACTGACAATAATTTTATCTGAAATTTTGAAGAAAATAAATGTCACACCTTTATAGTAAAAACATTACAAAAATAACATTGATTTTAATAAACACACCTAATAAATCCAGCCATTTTTAAATAGCTGTATATAAAATATTTTAAATCTCTACATGTTACAAAAATTACAAATAAAAAAAAGCTCAAATCGACAATTTTTGAATCGACAGCATTTTGAAAAACAAAAATTAAAAAATCTAATAAATTCAGATCTTTATAGTAAAAACTAAAATTAACTTTGATTTTAATAAACACATACCTAATAAACCCAGCAAATTTTCCATAGCTGTATATAAAACATATTAAATCTCTACATGTTACAAAATGAGGGCGTCTCGGAGGTGTAGTGGGTAGCACGTTCGCCTCACAGCAAGAAGGTCGCTGGTTTGAGCCCCGGCTGGGTCAGTTGGCATTTCTGTGTGGAGTTTGCATGTTCTCCCCGTGTTCGCGTGGGTTTCCTCCGGGTGCTCCGGTTTCCCCCACAGTCCAAAGACATACGCTATAGGTGAATTGAATAAGCTAAATTGGCTGTAGTGTATGTGTGTGAATGCAAGAGTGTATGGGTGTTTCCCACTAAAACATGTGCTGGATAAGTTGGCGGTTCATTCCGCTGTGGCGACCCCTGATTAATAAAGGGACTAAGCCGAAAAGAAAATGAATGAAATGTTACAAATGAAATATAATATTATTATTTATAATAAATTATTATTTTAGAATATAATTTTCTTTAAAAAGCAATTATTTATTTCATATCTCATCCATAATATTTTATTAATGTATAATATTTTATATATTACATATAAAACTGATACTGAAAAAAATAAGTAAAGAATGCAGGTATTAATATTTAATTATTTTATAAATCTAAGTCAAGATACTCGTGTAGCACACTATGATAATACTGTCACATCATACACTACTGAAAACAATGTACGTGGTGTTTTTATGGTACCAGATCATTGCAAATCCCCAAAGATCCCTCCAACATAAACTCCCAGCAGTCTGACATACTTCCTAACTCGACCCTCAAGGGGGGCAAGTGTTGCGATGACAGGAAATCAGTGTGTATTCATTTTACAGCGGTAAGCAACAACATTTGCTGCAGAGTTATGATCATCCCGGGACAGTAAACACAGACACAGCCGCTCCACATGAGCACTGAGCGGCGCCAGGAGGATCTCTGTTCACGAACCCACTCCTGCTGTCAGATAACACGAGACCAGACACTCAGACTGACCACTGATACCGAGAAACACTCACTCACAAAAACTATAGTACTTACTTGTTTATTGGTCATATACCATTGCAAAGGCATATTATATTTGTACATGCTGATACTAGTGTGCTTTCTGACATGGCATTGGAATATAACTTTGTTTCGATAGTAAGTAATAAAAATGGACATATATAATCATAAATCCAAAACCATTTTGCTTACTTGAAATAAGCACTTCAAATAAAAATGAAACAAGAATATCTAAAAATTAAATAAACATAAAACTCAAAATTAAAATAATAATTGATTGCATTATTTCAAGAAATGGATCTCATTTTCATTCATTTAAACTTGCCATGCTAAAATAACTAGTAATAAATAAATAAATAAATAAATAAATAAAAAGCAGAGACCAAAAATACTTACACACAGAGCTGTGGGAAAACATTAAGAGACCACTTGAACATTTTAAATTACCCTGTGTTTCAGTAAAACATAATTTTTGCTTTATTCTCTGCACTACTGATAACATTTCTCTTCATTCATATAAAGAAATAATAATAATAATTCCTTACATTTATATAGCGCTTTTCTATACACTCAAAGCGCTTTACACATTGGGGGGGAATCTCCTCATCCACCACCACTGTGCAGCATCCACCTGGATGACGCGACAGCAGCCATATTGCGCCAGACCGCACACCACACACCAGCTGATTGGTGGAGAGGAGACAGAGTAATGAAGCCAATTATGATATGGGGATGGTTAGGAGGCCATGGTGGGCAAACTTGGCCAGGATGCCAGGGTTAAACCCCTACTCTTTTCGAAGGACATCCTGGGATTTTTAATGACCACAGAGAGTCAGGACCTCGGTTTAACGTCTCATCCGAAAGACAGCGCTCACTGAGCAGTATAGAGTCCCCATCAATGTACTGGGGCGTTAGGACCCACACAGACCACAGGTTGAGCACCCCCTGCTGGTCTCACTAACACCACTTCCGGCAGTAACCTAGCTTTCCCATGTGGTCTCCCATCCAGGTACTGACCGGGCACAGCCCTGCTTAGCTTCAGTGGGCAACCATGTGAGAGTTGCAGAGAGCTAGCTGCCGGCTGAAATGCCATCCATCCATCCATCCATCCATCCATCCATCCATCCATCCATCCA
>CAIGQV010019356.1:1590234-1606779 GCA_903798115.1 Danio jaintianensis
CCATCCATCCATCCATCCATCCATCCATCCATCCATCCATCCATCCATCCATCCATCCATCCATCCATATACAGCATTTTTTTAATAACCCTGAGATATTATTATTATTATTACTATCATCATCATGATTAATATTACAATGATTAATTTCTTAACCTTCTAAAGATCATTGGTATTGTGGTGTTTAAAAATGTATATAAACAAATAATAATATATATTACAAAATACTCATTTAAATATGAAAAAATATATAAATATATATTTACATATTTGCATAAAAGAACAAAAAAGCGTTTCATAACACCACAATACCAATATTCCAACTTTAGATGGTTAAGAAATCAATATTTGCTGGAATAACCTTAAGCATATATTTGTTCATCAAACATTTTCGCCCTCAAGTTAGCTAGGCAGATTACTGACATTATTTAAAGTGACTGGTGCTGACACATGATGCAATATATACACTTAAAACACACCTTGAGATGAATGTCAAAACATTAAAGCACGTCTCATCTGCTCCTCAAGAGATGCAGGATCTTTTAAATGCTGTTGGTGATGATTATATACATTGTGGAGACACTTAAGCAATACACAAATACACTTAACTGACAATGTATTGCACACAGATATCAGTACACTGTTGTTTATTATTTGTCTGCAGGATAACCATGTATACCGTGTCCACCCTAAAACACAGCACCTTCAATTTCTGACTTTGACAGATTGAGGTGAAATTGGTTTGCACATTCTGACATTTTCTTTAATAATATAATTGCATTAAAGTATTGTTTGCGAATTCTAAATAAGGAAATTATATTAGCAGCCAATGACTATCAAAGCCATTTGACTATTGAAGTCATCCTTGCCTGCAATTTCATACCGAATATTCAAAGTAGCGTGGTAAACAGAGTAAGTAGCGTGGTAAACAGAGTAGGGACCGTGTCACTGTTCAAAATTGAATGAATGTGCGAATATAAAACCAACTTTACCTCAATCTTTGACAGTAATGTAATCATGTGCACTGTTGTAAAGCTGCTTAAGACGTTAATTATTGTGAAGACCATTTTGAGGGAGGTAAACAAAAACAATGGTCCAAATGTATTTCCTGTCTTACGTTTTTAATTTCTAAAGCTTCCGAGAATCCAAAAAGAGCCACATATAGGTAAATAATGTTATGATAGTTGTTTTAACATTAGGTTATGATTGAGTTGCCTCTTGTTACAGTTATGAAATAGTTTGATAACGAGCAGGAAATGTTCATGGCCCAAAGACATGACCACATTGAAATGGTCTATAAAATTGAACTTGAATGGAATAAAGGCTTACCTCTGGTTGAATGAATGTTTCTCTCAGTGAGTCCAAATGAGTAACACTCGCTGTTATAAACAATCTTTCCTGAGTTCGGTGTGTCTCATATCCTGTCCATCGGTTTTTCAAGTCATCTATGGCCAGACCGCTATAGTTACTTCCTCATCGGATGTCGACGCTAAAAAGTCATTTCAGCTAACTGTAAACTTTTAATTTGTAAAATGATCAAGCGTGTTCATCTTACAAGGGCTGAGCAGCACCAAACAAAGCGCCTGTGACTGACACTCGAGTTTGTATCACGCGTAAACGGACCAGCATTTTGCAACATAACGTTAAAACAACTTTCTTAATCTTCATACCATAGATATACATGTAAATATCTGTCTTCATACTACAGCTGCTTTGATGAAAAGTTTAAAGTTGCCAAACGTGAGTGCGCCTGGCGCTGACGTTATGACGCAACGACGACGTCATTGAGAGCCACGTTGATTGGAATGCTGGGAAAATGAGTTTCTTACTTCTTCTTATAATTTTACGGCGGTTGGCATCCATATGAGTTTCTTAGAAAAGATGTTTATTTATTATTGTCAGGTAGGGATATTTTACCAACCCAGTCGCTATCTGATTTCAATGAAATAGCTAACAAATAATTAGGCGGATGTTTCCCGTTATTTTTCTCAGCGCGTATCAGGATGGACCAATCACAGGCGTTGGTGAATAATGGCGATGAGACGATATATATATATATATATAATAACATATATTTATTTTATATAGATTTTGTGGGGAGGACTTGGATTTTTGTGTTGAATAGAACAAATAATTGGAATCAATCTGGAATGAAACTTTAACAAAAAGTTAGAATAAAATAGCTGTAAATAAATCAAGTTTTAATCTATATCTATGGGCTATCTTTTTCTGTGCTACTAGTACATTTCCCAAGTAGGCTACTACTCATTAGCCGGGTTAGCCACATTAGTCAATCTTTAGTAGGCTACATGAGTAATGACTACAAGTCCTTATTTATCAGATACTTACCTACTTACTAATTAGACACTATCCCTATTAGCCTAACATACCAACTATAGTAATTATTCACTGAATAATTCTTGATTAGCTAAGCACTTGTTTAGTATTACATAACGTTAATACTCCTAGTAAGATGTTTGTTTTACCTTTTGTTGCTATTCTGACTTATATGACAAGTAAAAGCAGCTAACAATAAGACACTAATAGCTAATTACAAAGATATTGGTTTCTACAACTATTATAGCATCGAATAAGATCTAGAATTTATTTAATACTATTAGGCCTACTAATAATCCTACTATTATTTTTGTACATTAAATGTTAAAACGACTTGTTATACGTGTTGGGCATCGGTTCTGAAGCACTTAAATCATACTTACATCACTTACAGTATATCAAAACACCAAGATAGTGATTTCTCATGCCACATCTGTGCATTTATGACAAGAGATTCCACCTTTTCTCTACCCTACAGTTGGTATATTCAACTGAGGCTGGTGAAAATTAATTAAAATGACACACTTTGACATTACATTATATTGGTGCCAGATATCTAAAGTTGGTGCTTCTGAATGGCTGATGAACATTCTAAAGTGTGCAGTTATTTTCAGATAAACACACAGCTAAAGTAGTTCCGGCAGGTTTTGAGTGAAATACAGATGCATATCCCTATGCCAAATGATTTCAGTTATTTCATAGATACAACTAGGGCTGCACGACACGGTGGCTCAGTGGTTAGCACTGTCGCCTTACAGCAAGAAGGTCGCTGGTTCGAGTCCCGGCTGGTTCAGTTGGCATTTCTGTGTGGAGTTTACATGTTCTCCCCTTGTTGGCGTGGGTTTCCTCCGGGTGCTCCGGTTTCCCCCACAGTCCAAACACATGCACTATAGGTGAATTGAATAAACTAAATTGGCCGTAGTGTGTGTGTGTGTGTGTGTGTGTGTGTGAATGAGTGTGTATGGGTGTTTCCCAGTACCTGGTAGCAGCTGGAAGGGCATCCGCTGTGTAAAACATGTGCTGGAATAGTTGGTAGTTCATTCCGCTGTGGCGACCCCTGATGAATAAAGGGACGAAGCCGAAGGAAAATGAATGAATGAATGAATGAAAACGTTAAGAAAGTTGTAAGTGTGTTTTAAGAAATACGGTCCAAGGAGACCCATGCCATTTTATTGGTATTGCTATACATTGTTTTTGAATATATTGTACAAACCCCTAACATTGAAGATATTCGATACATAACTGCAATGCACAACTGGTAACCAAGGCCACGATGAACTGTTAAAAACAGCGGAAGCCTTTTGCCAACACCACTTCGATTATGGCATTAAAAAAAACAACACGCACACAATTTTCAACATATGCATACAGCATCAGTTGAAAGTCAAAGAGCAAAACATAAAATTAATATTTATAATAACAATAATTATTTAAAAAAGTAAACAAAATAAAAGGCCTGTAAGAAAAAAAAATTACAATTGAGGAAACTGTCGTCGGTGAAGTTCAAACATTAAGGTTAGGGCTGTACCAATATACATTTTAAGATGTACCCAAGAATTAGCAGTACCTTCAAAAACTGATCTAGACATACAAATGCTATCTAAAAACCATCCCAAGAGCACTTTAAATTCAGGCTGGATTGTTTTACATTTTAAAGGGACAAAAAATGCTACGTGGATTCATTAAGGAAAGGCTAAAACATCGAATTGTGTGAAGAATTCAAGTTTTTAAGTCCTTAATGGGGGAAAATAAGTGTTTTTTTTCAGTAGTAGCAGTGTCAGCACTGTTAATATGGCATAATTCTGTAAAGAATAAAATAAAAAGCATGTAAAGTCAAACATCTGGTGCATTCATGTTATCAAAAATTAAAGATGCACAAACCAAACCCATAGGAATTATACAAGTTGTGCTGACAAACACTTATCTTTTTCCCTTTTACACTAGGAATACTACAAATAAAAGGCTGAAGGATCTGATTTGTAGAAAGAGTGCAGGTGAAAGTGAAGAATTAAACAAATAAATTGGAAATGCAAACATTTAAAGCACCAGAAAGTATGACAGTAATGCAATTAAAAAGACAAAGCTCTACTGAGGTATTGTTTCCAGGATGAAATGTTAAAAAAAAAATCTCAATGGGCAACATGCATGCGTGAAGTCATGTTCCTGTGACATTTAGCCTGACAGACTAACAATCAAGCGTGAATTTGACACAATCTGACCTTTCCTCGGTTCAAAAGCTTGGATGAACAGCAGAGTTTTGTCATGGTGTAGCATAAAGAATTGATCGCTCTATCTATTCCTACTATTTTACGCCGAGAGGTAGTCAAAAGGCACTTCAGAGTATTAATAGTTTTGTGAAGAAAGGCACTCACATTTGGGTCAAAGCTCAAAGTCCTTTAGTACCTGCTGAACAGTTTCTGACGCCTTTTCAGTTGTTCAAAAGGCAGGAACGTTAGCAACATCTGCAAAACTGAAATCTTGTGTTTGTCGGGTTAATAAAATCAAGAATAAGCCTTAAATGTAACTGCGGTGTTTTCAGTAGGTCTGTCCTTTAATAAAATAAACCTAAACCCTCCGCTGGCCAGCCTGGTCCTCTGTTACAAACCAGATGAATCTCAGAAATATCTGCTAATGATGTATTTCACCCCAAAACTAAAAGAAAAATATATTTTTATAAGATTTCTTTCTGCAAATAAAAATGCATAAAAAAAAATCTCTTAAATTAATTAATCATTTTATTATATTAATTATTTTTCCCACTTCTTTTTACTTTAAAAAACATGTTAAAATTTAATTTGAAAAATTACTTTTACTTTTTTTTTTGTCTATATTTATATTTTTATACTATCATCACCTTTTAAAAACTAGATTAACATTGGTCTAATTATGGGTAGTCAATGTCATTTATTGAAATTAATGTAAAACAAGCTTAAAAATAGCCTTAATTCATTCATTTAATTTAAAAAATTACTTTTTTTTTTTTGTATATTTTATATTATCACCTTTTAAAAGCAAGAGTAACATTTGTCTTATGAGTAGTCAATGTCATTCATTAATTTAAAACAGGCCTAAAAATAGCCTTAATTTAGTCTTCGTTTTAAAATTTTGCATAAAGAAAATGCATTTTTTTTAATTATAGATTTTTCTAACTATATTAATGGCTAATAAGCAGTTTGTTCTTAATTTCTTATTACTGTAAAAATGCATTATGTTAGCATTGCCTTTTATTTTATTTATACTAATTTTAATTTAAAAAAATGCATTTTTGTTATTTGATGTACATGGCTGGTGTTTAACATTATACATTAAAATAAATCTTGAACAGATTAAAAAAAAGCTTTTAATTTCTTTATGTAAAACAAGCATATCATGTTTAAACAAGTATAACTTTTCTTTTAATTTCAGAGTAAAATCTGATTTTCCTGAGATTCACCCTTATATAACTGTAAAATGCTGCGTGCGCTGCATATAAACAGCACACATTGTCTTTTTCATGACGTTCTCTTCCATCAACACCTTCACATTCCCTCTGTGGAGACACAACAAAGCTTAAAAACATCTACCATTTTTGTATACGCAACAAAACCAACATGACCCATTCTGTATTTAAGGCATTTAAAAACAAATACAAAAAAAAACAACTTTCTTTTCTTTTTTAACAGAGTAATACTATATCTTTTTACGTCCTTAAACACTCAAATTCGGCACCAGGATCAGAACATTTGGTATTTTTTTGTAACATTTTGGCGTTTTCCTCCGATGTTTGGACAATTTGGCGTTTTCCTCCAAGCGTGTGCTGGAGAGACTGTGCAAAGCAACAGGAGTCTGTTGACCGATGCGCCGCTAGTCCTTGATGAGCCTATAGACGTGGTATTGTGCCCCGTGTTCACTTGTCGACACTTCAAAAACAAACGCTATACACAGTAGAGTCTCCTGGGTTTCCCTGTTGGTCACCACCTGAAGAGAGGGACAAATAATATTATTATTATTTTTTTTTTTAAATAAAGAAATATGTACTACCCCAAATCAGAAAATGGAAAGTATGGAAAATGCAAATAAAAAAAAAAGTAGTGATTTCTAAATTTACTTTGACTTGTATATCATTGCAGACAATATGAACACCAAATATTTCATGTTTAGTCTGCTCCGAAGATTATGAAAAGTACATAGAGATTTTGGAGCATAATATGCTGCCTTCTTTTTTCCAGGGACGCCCATGCATATTTTAACAAGACAATGCAAAACCACATTCTGCACATATTACAAAGTCCTGGCTGCGGAGGAAGAGGATGCAGATACTTGACTGGCCTGCCTGCAGTCCCAACCTGTCTCCAATAGAGAATGTGTGACACATTTTGAAGTGCAAAATGAGACAACGAAGACTCCGTACTGTTGCCCACCTTAAGACTTGTTTGCAGGAGGAATGGGACAAGATTACACATGAAACACTTCATCACTTGGTGTCTTCAGTCCCTAAACGTCATTTAAGTCAAGGTCAAGGTCAACTTTATTTATATAGCACCTTAAAACAACATGAATGTTGACCAAAGTGCTTCACAAACATGGCAACAACAATAGACAGCAGGACAAACAATAAGAAAGACAGGACAATATATGCTAATATAAAATTAAAAAGCTAAAAATAAATGTTAAAAATCTGTATAATCAATGAGTACTAAAAACTAAAAAAACTCATTTCTATCAATAGGCCAGAGAGAAGAGGTAGGTTTTGACAGATTTTTTAAAAACACTTAATGTAGATGAGGCTCTAATTTCTAAAGGTAATGTGTTCCAAAGTTTTGGAGCATAGACTGAAAAAGCTCTGTCTCCTTTTGTTTTCAAGCGGGATTTAGGGACAATTAGCAGAAGCTGAGCAGAGGACCTGAGGGGTCTTTGGGGAGAATACAAACTTAAGAGTTCAGATATATAGGCCGGGGCAAGTCCATGCAGAGCTTTAAATACATACGTTAAAATTTTAAAATCAATTCTCTGTTTCACAGGGAGCCAATGAAGAGAGGCCTGGATGGGAGAAATATGTTCTCTCTTTTTTGTCCCAGTCAAAAAACGAGCTGCTGCATTCTGGACTATCTGTAAGCGTGAGAGTGATGACTGACTGATGCCAGTGTACAGTGCATTACAATAATCAAGCCTAGAAGAGATAAAAGCGTGAATAACAGTCTCCAAGTCTTTAAAAGACAGAAAGGGCTTTAACTTTCTTAGTTGCTTTAGTTGGAAGAAACTGGCCTAACCACAGAGTTTACTTGCTTGTCAAATTTTAAAGCTGAGTCAAAAATGACCCTGAGATTTTTGACATTAGTGATTTTTAGATTGTAGAGGCCCCAAAAAAGCACTGTAATTTTCGAGCTGAGGTTCAGAATCAGCTCTGTTTTATTTTCATTAAGTTGAAGAAAATTTTCTACCATCCAAAGGTTTGTCACTTATATATGCTAACAGAGCAGAGATCGAATCACTTCCAGAGTCTAATGGAAAATAGAGGAAGTGTTGTGAAAAGGAATGGCAACATTACAAAGTGGTAAATGCTTTACTGTTACAACGTTTTTTTTTATGTGTTACAAGAACCAAAATTGGAATACGTGTTTATTAAAAAAAAAAATCATTAAGAACACATCAAATAATGTTTGTTGTATTGTCTGCAACGAAATACAAGTCAAAGTAAATTTAGAAATCACTTCTTTCTTTTTTTATTTGCTTTTTCCACACCGTCCCAACTTTTTCTGATTTGAGGTTGTGATATCCACTATAGACATAATACAAACTCAAAAAATGATGTTTTGCTGTTTGTTCAAACTACTTATTTAAAATGAGCTAAAACAACACAATTTAACTGGGAATATATTGTGTATTTTTAGTGTACTTCATCCAGGTGAGTGGGCTTGACAAACCACCTACTGTATATAGGATATACTTCTTCCTTTCTTATGCACCAGGCACTTTGTTAGAAACACTTCTATGTTTCTGTTTGTACAGATAGCTCTTTCATATTTTTATACTTTGTACTTTTTTCTACAGCCACATACTCCAGTGCTTCCCACACATAGACTTTACTTGGACGGGCCGCCCTGGTATAAAACTTTCACACTTTATTTAATATTACTACATTTTTTTTTAAACGTAAAACTGTAAAAAATGTTAAGTTTTTAAGTTCCAGAATATATATATATTTTTTTCCTCAATTAATTGTCAATAAGTTAATTATACCTATGTTAGGAATCATATTAATTGTCTTATATAGTACTTTTCATTCATTTATTCATTTTCCTTCGGCTTAGTCCTTTATTCATCAGGGGTCGCCACAGCGGAATGAACCCGCCAACTATTCCAGCATATGTTTTACACTAGCAGATGCTCTTCCAGCCGCAACCCAGTACTGGGACACACCCATACACACTCACATTCACACACACACACACTCATACACTACGGTCAATTTAGTTTATTCAATTCACTGGGACTTGAACCAGCGACCTTCTTGCTGTGAGGCGACAGTGCTAACTAATGAGCCACCGTGCTGCATAGTGCTTTTCATTTCTTACTAAATCAAACATCTATACTCCTTGATTCACATAAACTACAAAGACAAAAAAAACTGATCATTTTTCTTCAATTAATCTATTCTAGACCACTAAGTACTTCTCATTTTATGCAGCTACAAATGAGTGCTTTCTAAATGGACTGAAAAACTGGTGGACATCTGACCTGTAAGATGGTGAAGTTTTCTAATACGCTGTTCATCATGTATTTCTCCGGCAGGTGCTTGAGCTTGTGGATGAAGTTGATCATGTATTCGCACATGGGAGAGCGATGGATGCGATACAAACACTTTCCTCCATCAACATGAGCGTACTCCGTCTGGAAGTGCAATACAATAGAGTCAGATGCAGTTTTAAATGGGGAATAAGGCTACACAATATATCGCAAAATCATTGTTATCGCGATAACAGTATATGCATATCGCAGACGTGTGTGATAAATTACATTTATTTTTTGCGTTGGTTGTTTATCTAAATTTGACCAATCAGATGGAGCTGTACTATCTTTATCCCCGCCTCTCCAGTAGCAGCTGTTCCGGTATTGGGTGAAAGGTGAACCCAGAGCTGAAAATAAATTCTAATGGCGGGAAAATTATTAATGATGAAAAATGATGTTCACTCATTCATAGTGTTTTAAAGACTAATTGTTTGCGCCTTGAAAGTTTTTTTTGTCTGAATTTTAATATCATTACTAGTGCTAGGCAAAGATTTTTTTGACATAATATGTGTGTGCGTGCTGTATAAATACACTCACGCATGCATATAACTGTGGGTTGTGATCCGTATGGATCACGGATCAACTGTGATCCGTTACACCCCTACTGAAAAACATGGCATATTTTCCCAGTATCGTGCAGCCCTAATGGACCCTTTTCACAAGACTGTTATGACGTGGTTTTTTTTAACTTATGAACATTTATATGTGTTTATGTATGTATTATATAATTGTTGCATCAAATTACAAAAAACAAATTACTGCTTATGTGAGGCGTTTCTAACGCAGTGTATATGGGGGGGGGATTTGACGTTGTTCTCTCTTCTGACTACCGTTATTAGTCTTACCCTATTTTTTCCTTTTTCTGAAAGTCTTGATAACACCATCATCAAGTTTGTCTTTCATTATTTCAGCAAATAGTATTGTAAAAAAAAAATATTTGTTGTACTCTCCCATTCACTGTACTCTAAGTTTACCAACTATGATGACTTCTGCTGCTGAGAAACCCGGAAATGTGAAAAGAGTCCATGAAGAAGCATTAAATGTGAGCCTCACCTCCACTTTCTCCACCACCTGTTTGCCGAAGGAGCAGACTTTGGTGGAAACGGTGATGGTCATGTTCTCGGAGCTGCTGTATTGACTGCTGACGCCGTAGAAAGAGCCTGGTCCGTCCTGAACACTGCTGTTATTTAGATCCGCCTGACAGACAGATGAAGAGAGTCAGCACTGTATAATATAATACAATATACTGTATAACAATATAATATAATATAAAATAATATGATACAATTATAATATAGTATAACAATTATAATATAATATAATAATAAAATTATAATATAGTAAAACAATTATATAATATAATCATTTACATAATTAAATTGCAGATTGCACTATGCAGCAAACACAATAAGCCACATTATAGTATCAGTTTTAATCGAATGACTTGTTCAGTCTCAGATGTAGCTGATATGAAAGCACACACCCAGAATTTGACGAGGAAGAAGGCGTTTTGCGGGCCCTTCTCGTACAGCTCCTTCAGTCCTCCTTTCTTCTCAGGGAACTTGTCGTAGATCTGCCGAATGTCCACCGCCTCCAGCAGAGGGTCACTGTATGACGGGTTCGTCTGACCAATGTGGACAAACAGGTGCTTGCTGTACTGTAAAAGCAAATAAGAAATATACTGTCAGAAGAGCTCGTGTCATTTAAGAGCCATTTCTGTATGCAACTCAAGGTTTTCTGTTGTTAATGTTTCAAACTACAGATACAATGTAGTCAGTGCTAAAGTCTTTTAATGATCAGTGAGGAATAAAAAATTAAATAAATTAATTAAATGTAGATAAAAGTCTTCCAATAATTGTCCAGGTAAATTTTTACCAAATGAATGAATGAATGAAAATAATATCTATAAAATATTACATTACATAAGTCAATATCTTAATGCAATATCTGTCTTTGAATTTTTAATCAAGAATGCAAAACAAGACCTTAATATACAAACACAACTGAATTGTTTGAAATACCTTCAAATAATCATAATCAATAATAATAATGATAATAATAATACTAATAATAATACTAATAATAATAAAACTATACATCCCTTACTAAATTTTTTAAAGGACCATTTCTGTGTTGTGAAATTACACATACGGAAAATTAAATACATTTACATTACAGCATTCAGACAGGATCGTTTTTATGGCTAAATAAAAATACTAATTTCAATCCTATTAAACTAAATATAAAAACATATTACAGAATTACATTTCAAACAAGGTTGATTATTAAATTAAACTCTGCAAATCATTAACAAAATATGACATGAATGCAAAACTAAATATTATACATTTGTTATTAAATTACCCAATTAAATTCATTACTCTGGTGCTTATGTAAAAACTTAAATAAAAAAATATTAAAATAAAATAATTTTTATTATTATTATATATTTGTATTAATTATTTTATTATATAGTATTATTAAATAAATTATTATAAATTAAATAAATGCAAATTAGAATAATTTTCACTTTGCAGTATATTGTCTAGTACAGAAGTGTCCAGACTCCAGTCCTGTTCCTGCATATTTGACTTGTTCCCCTTTTGAAGCAGGTCTGATGTAGTTTGAACACTGCTGCTCTAGCATAAACACATTTTCATCAGTTGTCTTTTCCACTCACAGAGTCCTGGTCCTGCGGCAGCTCCATGAAGGCTGAATACTCCAGCAGACGCAGCTTGGAGGAGGCGATGGTGCGGTCCTGCCACACGGGCACTGCTGTGGCCACCGGTGGAGGAGGTGGAGCCAGAGGCTCATATGCTGGATGCACACACAAGAGGGCGCCAGTCACAATCTCACTCTCACAAACAAACAAACAAACAAACAAACAAACAAACAAACACACACACACACACACACACACACACACACACACACACACACACACACACACACACACACACACACACACACACACACACACACACACACACACACACACACACACACACACACACACACACACACACACACACACACAACAAACCCACACACTGACACACAAACATGCACACAGACACACACACACAAAACAAACACACACATAAACAAACAAACACATGCACGTATGCATACACACATGCACACACACACAGACACGCACACAGACTAACACACACGCAGACAAACACAGATAAAACACATACAGACATACGCGCACAAAAACACACACATGAGATACACACACACACAAACAAACAAACAAACTAACATGCACACACACATACATACACAAGCACATACAAACACACAAATGTAAACAAATAAACATGCAAAAACACTCACATGCATGCATGCACGCACACACACAGACAGACAAACACACACACATGCAGACAAACAGGCAAATCACACAAACAGACCCAAATGTACACAAACACATGCACGTACGCAAACACACACAAAAACACACGCACACAGACACACAAACATGCACAACCACACACACACATGCACACACAACAAACAGACAAACAAGCAAGCAAATAAACAAACATTCACACACAAACAGACACAGACAAACACAAACAGACAAACAAACAAACATGCACAAACAAACATTCACCCACACAAACAAACACATAAATGCAAACAAATAAACATGTAAAAACACACACACACGCATGCATGCACGCACACACAAACACACAAGCAGACAAGCACACAGAAAAATCACACAAACACATACATGCACGCAAACACACACACGAGCAAACATGTGCACACACACACACACACACACACACCCACACACAACCACACACACCCACAAACAAACACATACACAAACACAAAAACACAGATGAAACTGAAGCAGTGGTGTGCTTACGTGATAATGTGGGCTGAACTGGTCCTGACAGGTTTGGGTAGGGATTTACAAATGGCTTGATGCTGAAAAGTGTTCAGGATTTGTTAGAATCAATTAAGTTTTTTGGCTGATTATTTAAAGTTATTTACTGGAGTGAAACATTCTGCTGTCAGGGTTCCCACATTTTTGACCACTTACTACTTGTAGATCAGGACTGTTCAAATCAATTAAACTCAAATGAAAAGTTTGATTAATTTGTGAACAATTCTGAATTAAAAATAACAATGATTCACTCACAAATCGGACAACACTACGGCTTGTAATCTAGAGCAGAATTTATCCTTAAACATGAATATTGACTATAAAAATTGCTACGACTTTCTAAAATGTACTATGAAAGTGAAGATGAAATCAAATATTACAAGATAGAAATTTATATCAGTATATCAAATATGAGTTATAGCCATGAAATATGCAGTGAACAAAAAGTCAGTCTTTATAGCTAAAATCAAAAGCTGGTATTTGTAGCAAAAAATAAAAATACAAATACAAAAAAATTAATAAAATCAAGGTTCGTGTGACAAAAAAAGCTGATATTAATAACTAAAATCAAGACTTATGTGATGAAACAAAGCTGGGATTTATATGTAAAAACAGGACTTGTATTACAACAAAAACCTGGTCTTTATAGCTTAAAATCAAGGCTTATATGACGAAACAAAGCTGGTTTTTATAGCTAAAATCAGAACTTGTGTTAAGGCAAAAATTTGGTCTTTATAGCTAAAATAAGGCTCATGTCATGACAAAAAGCTGGTCTTTATAGCTAAAATCAGGACTTGTGTTATGACAAAAAAACTGGTCCTAATAGCTTAAGATCAAGGCTTATGTGATGAAAAAAAAGGTATTTATAGCTAAAATCAGAACTCGTGTTACGACAAAAATGTGGTCTTTATAGCTAAAATAAGGCTTATGTCATGACAAAAAGCTGGTCTTTATTGCTAAAATCAGGACTTGTGTTACGAAAAAAACCTGGTCCTAATAGCTAAAATCAAGGCGTATGTGATGAAAAAAAATGTATTTATAGCTAAAATCAGAACTTGGGTTACGACAAAAATCTGGACTTTATAGCTTAAAATCAAGGCTTGTGTGATGGAAAAAATTGTCTTTATAGCTAAAATAAAGACCAATCATCTGACTAATCACACTCTGTCTGGGGCTAATTTTGACAAAGACAAGATCAATAATTTTTGTAACTGTCCAAACTCATAAAACATAAATTCTCTGATATTCTCTGTGATTGTGGGAACCCTTCTCTAATGTCCTGCTTTGGTTTAAAGGTGGTGCATTTCACACTTTGACACTTCACTTCCTCCACAACAGTTTGTTTTCGGCCGTATCAGCTAAGCGTAAGTTCACCTACTTCAGCGTGAAAGTGCCGAATGACAGAAGTCGTGTGTGAGCTTGTGTCTGATATCACACACGTTTAAGACACCGGTCTTTAAACCACAGAGCCCATGACGTGGTTAAATAGCATACGAAAATGTATGACTGTGCAAAATTTAGTGCAAATTATATTTAGGATTTGATTCAGTTCAATGGCTTTTCAGGATAAAGGAGGTTCGTGGTAATGAATTTAATAAATCGAACACTTTACAATGTATTCAATGTGGACTGATTCATCAAAAATTACTTTTATGAGACAATTAGTTTTTAATAAACCTCAAATTAATAATGTAGCTACTCAAAATAGTTCAGTAAAACATGAAAAATAGTAAATATAAAAAGACTTAAAATACATTTCTGTGTTTGCGAAGTAAATTTAATAAGTGTGCTTTTATATCCAAATAGAGATGCAATCAAAGTGTCTGCTTTAATGTTTCAAATAACGTTTGAGAAAATAAAATGTCAAAAACATGGGTGAAACAATGCATCTACATTCAGCATAACATCATATATCGAAAAATTAAATAACATACTTATTCGGACTTGCAATTATTACTATATATAAAACAATAAGGCATAATTTAATTACTATTGTTAATATAATTTCATTATTAATGGCAAAAATCACAAAATGATTGTGAAAAATAAGAAACCGATTATGCAAATTTTATATAAATTCAAAACAAATCATGCCTGTTTTAAAAGTCACTAGTTTACATCCGTCAATTGACTTCTAACAGAATTATTAAGTGTGACTGGAAAATTGATTCCCATCCCAGCTCAATGCTTATGCTAGCTGAAAATCATTTCAAGCTCTGCGGAGGGAACTTACGCGTAGCTGGTGCGGCCTAGCCCAGGACTTCTTCCTGGGTTGTGCTTAAGAACCAGCCTGATGCATAAAAACATGATCCATTAAATGTGTCAGATATTGAAACACACATTGAAACATGACGTGTAGATGCATGAGTTACTCACTCCTGAGAGGGTCCAGGTTGACCTGGGATGGGGGTCGGCCAGAACTGGGGAAAAAAAACAACAACACACAAAACAATCAATCAGTTTGTTGCATACTTTAAGTAAATCGAGGCTCTAGTGTAGGGCTGGAAAATATCTGACATTGCAATATTTATTTTTTCTACAATATGAATACAATTTCACCAGATGACTTACAGAGCTCCTATTTCACCCCTTTTACAAGATGTAAGATAAGTCTTTGGTGTCTCCAGAATGTGTCTGTAAAGTTTCAGCTCAAAATACCCATCAGATTATTTAATATACAATGCAAAACATTTTTGGGATCTGAGGACAGTGTAACTGTTTTTGTAGCCTGTGCCTTTAAATGCAAATGAGCTGATTCTTCCTGCCCACCTTTCCCACGTGCATGTCTGTTGGGGCTGCATAATATTGGAAAAATCTAACATTGCAATATTTTTTTATTCTGCAATATCTATTGCGATATGAATACAATTTAACTAGATGTGTTGAATAATTATTTGGAAAGAATTCATCATTTTAGATTGATTGGGATGATTCTGTAGGGGAGTACATATGCATAAAATGTAAGAAATAATCTACAAGCATAGATAAATACAATAAAGATAAAGACACAAATTAAATAAACAGCGTTTGACTGTTTTCCGTGGAGTTGAACTGTATTCAGGTATACAGTAGTGGAATAATTAAATGTAAAATAATACTGCATAGTCTTCATTTTATAAACAGTACAATTTCTTAGGCCTGAATGCTTTTAAAACCCTCACACAGTCACAGCCCTCAAAAAACATTTATTATTTTATTAATATTATATAATTATAATCCAGACTCAATATTGCGTATACTCGCGATGTGACTATTGTGAATGATCACATTGTGATATCGATGTTGAAACAATATATTGTGCAGGCCTTGTCTGTTTCTCCTGCGTTATGTCAGATAAACAGCAGTCAGTGACAAAGACAGAAAGATCCAGTTTGTTACTCAAAAATACCAAGTAAAATTATCTAATTTATTTATGGTAGAGTTTATTCAAGCCTTTCTGAAACGATGAGCCACACACAAATGCATTACAAAGTTTTCAGTACACGTACACACACACACACACACACACACACACACACACACACACACACACA
>CAIGQV010019356.1:1619254-1636142 GCA_903798115.1 Danio jaintianensis
CACACACACACACACACACACACACACACACACACACACACACACACTCTCTCTCTCTCTCTCTCTCCCTCTCTCTCTGAGCCTCCGCATTCCTCACATTCCTCTGCGCCTGTGACATCTGCCCCACACAACTTGATTTGATGAGGGCAACAGCCTGGAGCACGCGTTCACAGAGTCGGAGAACGGCCGGAAAAAGAGAGGCAGAGACAGAGAAACAAAGAGCTTTGCTGTTTCTGCCAACAGCCGGCAGCTGAAGATCATCCCATTCTACCAAACGGACACCCACACCTGCCACCAACAGTCCCCGCAGGAGGCGAAGAACAACACGCACCCCCCGTGCCCCATATTCTGACCTCCCAGCTCTGATTCCTACCCAGACTCTACTCTTAGCTGCCATTTACACCAATGCATTTTAGTCACACTTGGTGTCCAAACTATTAATTTAAATCTGTTTTTAATAATTTTTATTCTTACACTATAAAATCCAACAGTCAATTTCATCAAAAGAAATGTGTAGTTAACTAAAAAAGAGTTTTGAACTCAGTGTTGAAGGTAATACGTTAATTAAACACCTCATTACTTCAACTTAAATGGAGTAAGTTCACAGTACTCATATAGATTAGTTTAAGTCAAATGGTTTGTAGCAATCGGTTTCCTTAAACGGTTTGAGTTCCCTTAAGTTATTGGGTTTTACAGTACTCAGTTGGTTTGAGTTCTCTTCATTTATCGGGTTTTACTGTGCTCAAATCGCTTCGTTTACTCAAATGGATTAATTTCACAGTACTCATTAGGATTAGTTTTTAAACTTAAATGGTTTGTTGCAATCAGTTTCCTCAAATGGTTTGAGTTACCTTAACTTTTTGGGTTTTACAGTGTAGTATTTGAACTCTGTGGTTGTGGTGATCAAGACATTTTCGAAGGAAAATAGAGATCATTTGCAGAAGTAGCGTGATTAACCCTTGTGTATTGTTCAAATTGACTACCCTTTCGTTATGTTGGTGGCTGTTCTTGCCCCATTGACTTCCATTATAATTAAATTTTTTGATTGCAAAGCCATGACACAATATAATCATGCATTCTTGATTGTTGATGGTTTTCCCTATTAGGAAGAGGTAAAATTTGTAATTGTTACTGCTGATCAACAGTTGGCAGCATTAACCTTTTAGATAGGCCTGTGCAAAAAAGTTTCAGGCTTTTATATGGAGTTCTATGGAATAAAACAGCAGATTATAGTGTGTGTGCATAAATACACTTACTATGTTTACTATGTTCTGAGAGCTGAGCTGCTGATTTAGATTTTCTCAGACAATCACAATAAGTGCGCAAAGGTACACACTCACACATAATTTGTCACCAAAAATCATTCCATTTGCTGAAACACAGAGAAAGTTGCATCCAAATTAAGACTCAAAATCACCCCAGAGTGAATGAAAACATCCCCAACCCCATGCAAGGGTTAAGAAAGATTGTGGTGATCAATACATCTTTGAAAGAAAAATTTAGATAAATTGCGGAAGTTGTTTTTATTTCTCATACTTGTGGTATTTTATATTTCTTTTATTCTTATGTAAAGCAACCTTGAATTAGCATTGTGTATGAAATGTGCTATATAAATAAACTTGACTTGCCTTACTCCAGCATCTTCGACCAACAAAAATGGAGTGTTTTGAAAACTCTAAAGACCCTGTTTTATTTTGGAGATCAATATAGATGGACTGAAACACAAACATTTGAAAATAGAGGCATGGCTATCCACAATTAGGCTTATGACTGTATTCATTTTCTGTTATTGAGATAATTCCTGAAGCTTGTTTTATACGGTATTGTTAGAAAACTGACCTAAGCTGCAAAAAAAGGTTCATTTAACATTACAATAATAATAACAGGATTCTGTGTGTGGTGAATATTTAGACTGGTAAGTATGAAAAAAATGCATACTAAATATTTCAGACTTTTGCTCTTTCTGAATTTCGTAGAATGCATAGCCACATGTTAAAATGGCACGCACATTCAAACTGAACTTCAACCAAAGCCATGATGACATTATATTTGTTTGCATGCACCCATGATGTGTCAAGTATTAATCAGACATAACTTGTGCATGCATAAGAGTCAAATGAAGTATACTTTATGAGTTCGACTGCATGCCTACACTGGAGTATGCATAAAAAAAAAAAAACCAACGTGTACAAAAAATAAGTATACATCGGGTTTTGAACAGGAATAACATGTTGAGCAGAAAAAAAGGTGGGTCAGGTAAGTGTATGACACTTGGACTCATCCTCAGGGCGCAGGGGATTTTTGCAAGACTCTGTTCCTGTTGAAGCACAGGTGGAAAATTATTTCACAGGTGGAAAATATCTTGAAGCTGTAACAACTATGAAACCAGCCAGGCGGCATTTCTGCCATTCAAATGGGTCGTAAATCAACCAGCCGAAGCCAAGAAGCTGAGAAGTGGAGACGAGGGAAGGTCTGGTGGCATCAGAAATAGTTTAAAATCACTTCGTCATTTCCATTTTCACCATGACATTTGGTACAGATGTTGTGTGTGGGCTTGTTTATGTGGGTTATAAGGACACAAACTTGTATAATGACATGGGTATGGCCTAGGTATTACAGTAGCTATGTTTCCATCCAAAAATGCGAAATAACTTTATGCGCTAAACTGGAATATCGCATAAAAGATGTGCGAATAAAGCAGCGTTTCCATCCAACGAGTCAAAGAGAACAAAATCGTCACTTCCTGATTAAATGGCGCCAAATATCAACAGTAAAAACGGAATTTGCTGAGGTAGGAGAAGCTGCGTCAATCTTTTCTTCATTTAATAAATGACTTGCGCCTCAGAAGGCAATGCTGACGCGCAGTGAACGCGTGGCGGCGTTTGAAGGCGTGACACGCGGAGCACAGACGCTCTTAACAATTCTGGAGGTCATTAATAATATAATAACACTAATACTGAAATGCTTAAGGCATTTTAGAATGACCAAAACAACATTTCAGATGTTTTACAATGTGGTCAGCCTGCTGGTTTGTCCATTTACACACATTTTTATCATCACATGATCTCTTATAACCAAATCACATGACCTTTTTTTAATGCGCATACTGGAATTTGTTCGGTAAAAGTGTTTCCATCGCAGTTTATGCGCATCTTTTCTTATCGAATAAAAAGTTTATCCTACTCAGTTATGTGCATACATTTTTTATGCGCATTTCCTAAATTTATGCGCATCTTAGCGTTTCCATCAACCGATTTTTTATGCGCATATCCAAAATGCGCATAAAAATAGGTGGATGGAAACGTACCTAATGTTAAGGTGGTTTATGAGGACATGCCTTGAGTCCTCGTAATTTAAAATACATTTACATTTAGTCATTTAGCAGATGCTTTTGTCCAAAGCGACAAAATTGAGGAGGCATTCAGCGATTCAACAAGAAGAGGCAATACACACAAGTGCTAGTTATACAAAGTAACTTGTTTGTGCTCAGAGAATTCAGTGCTTGAGTAAGAGTGCTAGATTTTTTTAGAGAGAGAGAAAGATAGAGAGAGAGAAAGTGTTTATACAGGTGGTTTGTCAAGGCCACTCACCTGTGTGAAGCACACTTCATAGGGCGTACTCTCACTAGCCACGGTTGCCTTGAACTGTGCCGAAGTGCGCTTGTGCCGAAGTCCTCGTACTGCACGTATTAGGAGGTTTGCTGAAGGTGCAGCTGACGTGCAGCGCGGGGTTTGTATCTTTAATAAACTAAGACAATCATGTTCAATGAAAAGTAAGAATGATTAATAAATCCATATGAAACTGTCTGTTAAAAGTGACGTCGCATCTTCAGTTTCCCGCTCAGGCACGCTTTGCACTCACACCGCAAGCGTACCGCGCCAAAGCCCAACCGAACCGCGCTCTGGCAGGCCTCTTCTAACCAGGCCATGGCCGGCCAACTGAACCGTGCCTGGGCCTGATTCAGAGCACTCACACTTGTCAAACGGACCAGGAAACACGCCCGGACACGATTCAGATGAATGAGTGTGTTTTCTACAGGTGGTTTGTTAAGCCCACTCACCTGTGTGAGGCACACTCAGAATTTATAGTATTTTGGGTTGGTGTGTGGTGAGGTGGGGGAGAGAAGAGGGGTCTTGGTTTTATTCACCGGGGATCAGGTGCTCTGGGAAAAGATGGGTTTTTAACAGTCATCAGTTGTCAAACTTAACAGTTTTTTCATAATTCAAAATCTGCCACAGGAAAGGGTTTGGTTTAGGGGTAAGGAAAGGCCATATAATCACCGGTTTTTACAGTATAAAATACATTATACCTATAGAGAGTCCTCATAAATCATAAAAAAAACTTTTCTAATGACCAATAAAAACCGGACTCACCACTTCAGTCTACTATACTCCTCATACACTTAATGCCCCACAATTGATGTAATTCTGCAATATATTTGGTAAAAGTTGCTATTGAGAGATGTCTCAAATACAATTTAACGATCCTGGAGGCATTTCCTTCTAGAGGAATGACTTTTCATTCAAAGAATAAGAACTCATAAAAGTGGTCTCGGAGCAACTCACTTATTTCCACCCATCAATATTTGTAGGGGAAAAAAAAAAAGCAGTGTCGGCTCTGCACTTCACATTACACTCAGGCTGTTTAGGCCTCGTCCAGACGGCGTTCCCGAGGCCTAATGTCAGCGGTGGTATTATGATGCTTGACGTCATCCTCCTCGTGAGTGGGCTTCTTCAGTGGCAGACTTTAGGCAGATGACCGCATGTAAATGGATAAGGTGTTTACAGTCAGACGAAAGAGCAGACTCTCGCATGCGGCTGACACGTGCTGTCCCGGAGCTGGCCAGAGCTAAGAGTGTCAACCACATCCTGGGATTCGTTTACAACTTAATTTATTAATAAATCCACTTAGTGGAACTCCGTGTTATTGGCACAACAACTGAGTTTGGTGGAAATTAATTGCTCAATCAGTCAAATGAGCATCAAATCAACACACAAACAGGTAAAGTCAAAATTATGAGCCCTCCTGTGATTTTTTTATTCTCGTTTCCCAAGTGATGTTTAATTGAAGTACAAGTTTTCACAGTTTTTCCTATAATATTGTTTCTTCTGGGGAAAGTCTTATTTCTTTTACTTTGGAAGCCTTTAAGCTGAATACTAGTATCTTGCAAAATTGGTAGAAAAATATTATGTACTGTCATAATGGCAAAGACAAAAGAAATTAGTTATTAAAACTATTTTGATTAAAAAATGTGTTGAAAAAAATCTCTCCATTAAGGAACGCTTGGGAAATTAAAACAATTTAAATTTCACAGAAGGGCTAATAATTTTGACTTCAACTGTATATGAAATAAACCACCAAATCTGCAAAAATGCCATGAATGACTACCACAATAAAACAGAACCAAGGATATCATCATAAGGACACACAGTTTCAAGGGAATCCCTCAACAAAAAGAGATACACACCAGATATCGTGCATAAGCTTTCAGAAAATGCAAACAATGTCCTATCAACAATGTCAATATTCCAGTATTGTCTTATCTGCCGGCCCTGGCATGCATAATCCCAGCACAGTGGAGCGTCCTTCTGACTTCATAGTGAGTCAGTAAATATGTTTAGATTTACTGGAGAGAGGATCAAGCCTGGGTGATGTAATACAAGACTAAAGAAGAGACTCCGGAGGCTTGGCTACAAGATTTAGCACACAGACTTGTTGTCTACAGTCAACAGCTCTGCTCCTTCTTAAGGCAACTTCCTAAATGTTCACTTTCACTCACACACTGTGAAATATGCTGGGTTCCACACAATTCCTTCATGTTGCCCCAACACAAATCGATTAAGTTAACTTAACGGTTTTTACAAATGTAAGTGGATTGAACATTAAAAAAAAAACTAAAGAATTGTGTTGTTTCAGCTCATTTTAAATAAGTAGTTTAAACAAGCAGCAAAAGTTATTTTTTGAGTGCACATGAAGTTCAAAAGAGACTCAGTGCTCAGTTTATTCTAAACTTTTTTTAAAACAAACAAACAAACAAACAAACAACAAAAAAACCAACCAACAATCAAATTACTTATAAATGAATGTAAAAGATGGCTTACTCCCTCTATTTACACTTAAAAAAATTACTCATTGGATGAACTCAATTTAATTGAGGGCAGGATTTCCATCCAATAAATTTGTTTAGCACCAACTGAAAAAACAATTTACACAATTAAATGCAATTGAGTTGGTCCAACATTCATTTCATTTTCGGCTTAGTCCCTTTATTAATCAGGGGTCGCCACAGCGGAATGAACCACCAACTTATTCAGCATATGGTTTACGCAGCTGATGCCCTTCTAGCCGCAACCCAACACTGGGAAACACCCATACACTCTTGCATTCACACACACTACGACCAATTTAGCTTATTCAATTTACCTATAGCGCATGTCTTTGGACTGTGGGGGAAACCAGAGCACCCGGAGGAAACCCACGCCAACACGGGGAGAACATGCAAACTCCACACAGAAATGTCAACTGACCCAGCCGGGGCTCGAACCAGCGACCTTCTTGCTGTGAGGCGATCTTGCTACCCACTGCGCCGCTGCGACGCCCCTTGGTCCAACATCATTTTATCAAAGAAAAGTTTTAATACATTTGTATTTTTATTTAACTTAAACTCAAAGGTCTGATAATATCACACATGTATATTATGTGTCGTACATTTCAAAGTCTCTTAGTTTTATTTGAAGTTATCCTAAATGAAATAAAAGAGCCATTTTTAAGCATATTTCATGAGTTACATTTAGTTAATTGAGATTGATCTCAGAACTCATTTTAGGACAGTTGTTGCTCACTGAGAAAAGCAACAAACTGACTTTTTATAATTAAGCTGCCAACAACCAAAGCATGGGAGCTTCTGCAAGGTGGTAATCTCAAAACTCAAAGCATTACAAGAAAATCTTCTGAATCTTCAAACTTAAGTGAAGATTAAACTCCAACAAGTCTTTCTATTAACTATAAACACTACTTTTATTGTCAACATTTCCCTCTCTTAATTCAATCCCACGCAAAGCATGCTGGGAACTACAAATCCCTTAACCAGATAGTTGGACCAACACAATTCCTTCATGTTGTCCCAACACAAAATGCTTAAGTTAACTTAATGGTTTACAAATTTAAGTGGACTGAACATAAAACAAACAAACTGGCCAAAGAAATTACAAGAATTGTTTTGTTTTAGCTCGTTTTAAACAGGTACTTTGAACAAGCAGCAGTAATCATTTATTGAGTATATACAATTTGAATTAGATAGAACTTTTTTCTATTCATACTTCACTGGCAAATTTATTTAAGCTGACATTTCCCTTAACTCAAATCCCAATTGCCACAAGTTTACCCTATCTACACCAGTACAAACTTGTCAACTATAAGCCCTACAGCAGCAGTGTCTCCAATCCTGCTCCTGAAGCAGCAGTGTGTCTCACAAAGTTTAGCTTCAACCTTTACAAACCCACTGGCCTAGTATTTTCCAATATTCCTGAAGACATTTAGAAGTAGGTTTAGCTTGCTCCTATTGAACAGGTCCAGAGCATGTTTAAGACGTTTGTCACAATGCATACTGGGACTACCTATATATACCTAAATATCCACAGCACATATACATTTCGAAATGTATGATACACATATCTACATATCTATTTGTAATTCATGTTTATAGCAAATAACAACCTATAACTTATGTTAATTTCTATTTGCATATCCCTGATTATTAATAGAAACCTGTACAGTATGTCCATCTATTTGTAAATCTCTGATTCTAGTTAATATGACTTGTATATTATGTTCACAGTACATACATCTGTAAATATTACCCATAGTTTTCTATAATTGCACTTGCTGCTATTGCACTCCTGGTTAGACCTAAACTGCATTCCGTTGCCTTGTACTTGTACATGTGTAATGACAATAAAAGTTGAATCTAATCTAATATGGCCAAATAAAAAAAATCTACACTAGCTACTGATGTTTTTGCTGTCGGATCATGATCCCTAAAAATGCTGTCTTTGTAGGATGCTTACTATGTTGTGGAACACAGTAAAACTGCTGGCTTTGAATAACTGGATGGCCACAATGGAATAGGTTTGCACGATTAATAAGATCGCAATTCAGCAAAAGCTGCGATTCTCATGCACATCTTTTGAGAGAAGCACCATCTTTGATCAGTAGTAAATCTCCTCAGAAGGCCAAAAGGCGATCTCATGTGGAAACTACAAATACACCGCAAAGAAGAGACATGGAAAATTAAACAGAACAGAGGATTCAACAGCTTTTACTGATTTAATGTGACTAATAAACCAACAACTACACTGTAAAAAAATCTTGCTGTCTAAATTATTATTTTTTTAGTTGAATCAAAGGAACTTAGTCATCTCAACTTACATCAGTCCAACTAATTAAAAATATTAAAGTTAAACTTTGTATAACAATAAAAAAAAAAAGTATATTAAAGTAAAACAAAAATAGTTGATTAACTTAAGCTTTTTTGTCTTTTTTTTTTTTTTTTTTACAGTGTACAGACTCCCCTCACAGAGTGTTATTTCAAACACTCAAATAAAGTTATAAGGTGAGTCTGGAGTAAAACATTATCAAATGTGTTATTTCCACATGCTTTCAGGTGTAGAAGCAACAAAGAGCTGTAGTTCACTGAGAAGGGACACAAACAGCAGAAATGATTATCTTCGATTTCAAAATCACTCCAATTAAATGGTCCGCAATTTTTTGTCAGTGCACTATGGCTCTGTGTAGTAAACACTACTCCATCTGAAAACACGTGCTGACGATTTACAGCTGATTACAGAACCGGCTTTCCTGTCAAAATGCACATGAAAAATCTAATAATTTTCTTCGATTAATCATGCAGACCTCCAATGATGCTCCAAGAAAGCATGAGATTTATGATCTCAGGAAGATGTGTTCAGATATGTGTTTACAGACTGGTTTCCATCATGAATCTACTACTGACCTTATTCTTGTGGAAGTGCGCTTGTCTTTGCGATTGTTTTAGAACTTCTGATTCAGTTGCCTATGGGAGAAATGACTAGGAATAATAAACGACAGAAATGGTCAAACTACTTGCTCTTCAAACAAGTCTGTTCATGACTATACATACAAAGCAGAATAATATAATAAGAAAATATCAGTTTGCAACATCAAGCAGCAGAACGAGCTGTTTTAACGTCTTAAAATGAATGGAAGTGAATGAGACCGGAAGTCTCGAGCCAAAAATATTCCTGCTCGGACACGAAGAATAAGGTCAATAAAAACTGATCTGAGAAAACAACCAGTGAGGAACGCATTTGACATGAAGCATACATCATCTAATTTAGCCTCTATGAAATGCATTGCACTAAAAGATAACCATTTTAGAGCAACGCACTACAAAGATGAACAACATGATCATAAGAGATGTTTTTAAGGTTGGTTTCTTCAAGGAAAAGCTGACCACACTCCTAAAAGAACCTCAAAAGTTTCTTCACCAACACTGGGTTGTGTTCAGGACGCTGTCTGTCAGTTTGCCGTGCTTTCTCCCAGTCTGGTTTGTATCTCGAGGCTTGGCTTGCTAATTCAAACCAGCACTTGGGTTTTGTCTTGTCTGTTGCTCTGAGGAGAAGAAAGGAGAGCAGACAGTTTGAGGAGGAGGAGGGGACCAACGCCAAACACCTGGACCCTCCCAATCCAGCCAAATCAGAGTGTCCATCTGCCATTACACAACTGAAATATAGATATAAAGCTCAAGATGTGAAAACAACAAGGTTTGTTTGGTTTTTTTGGTTGGTAGCGTGGATTTGTTGGTTGTGTCGCACTCACTTTCTGATACAGATGTTTTATAATCAGCAAAATCTACACAAGTGAATGTTCCCACTTTACATGATTTCTTGCTACTGGTAACTTCTTGTTGCTTGTCATGATCCAAGTATCCAAAAGGAGCAAATAATTCCTTATGTAATGTGTTATATTATATATTACATTATCTTTATTATATTATAAAGTATATTACATTATACTTTATTATCTTCAATAATGCAATATATCATGAAAATGGACAAGCATGATATTGTTATAGTGGCCACTTCAAAATTTGGTAATATCAAAATTATCATTTATACTTTTTAAAGTGTCTTTTAGGAATATTCAGATTATTGTATCAGCAGTGTTGTTCATCACAGAACCAAATGCATAAAGACTGAATAATTGAACTTTCAAATATTAACATTTTCACAATTTCTTTGTTAATGATTAATAACACCTTACAAATCAAATCATATTTGTTTTATTACATGGAATTTATAACTAATAATATTCATTTCTTTTTTTTTTTTACTAACATTAACATTAACATAGCAACTGTAATAAATGTGTCTCACTTTGGTCTTAAAGGGCCTAAAATGCCTAGATCAGTTTTTTAAGTGTTTAAACACAGTTGTGTGGCAACAGTCTGTGAATATAAGCAGCTTATAATAGTAAAAATTTATTAATTCTATTATAACAGTCTGCAGAAACACTTTGATACATATTCTCCTTTTGTACGTGTCATCAGAGGAGAAAAGCCCTGCCCATTAATGGCAATCTGTCCCTCATTAGCATAGACAGCCCTGAGTGAGAAGCAGCCGTCCGCCATTAGAGTTTTGAATCTGCCGCTATGCTGACACACAGGTGTTTGAAGTTCCACCCTCTTCGGAAAAGAGCACAATCTCATTCAAATTTAATGCGACAGTCCCAAAAACGGCACATTTTGAATCAAAGCCTAAAAGGGGGAGTTTCAAAGAGTCATAAACAACTATTTCTGTGTTATTTTGAGCTGAAACTTTACATACACACTCTAGGGACATCAGAGACTTAATTTACATATTTTAAAAAGGGGCATAATAGGGCACCTTTAACACATGAACTATCATTTACCAATGAATAATTTTCTATTAACATTTATTTACAGTCGTCCCTCGTTATTCGCGGGAGTTACATTCTAAAAATAACCCGCAATAGGTGAAATCCGCGAAGTAGTCAGCTTTATTTTTTACAATTATTAAAGATGTTTTAAGGCTGTAAAACCCCTCACTACACACTTTATACACTTTTCTCAGACAGACATTAACATTTTCACTCTTTTCTCTCTTGTTTAAACACTCTCAAAGTTCAAACCAGAAAAGTAAGTCCAGTATTATAGAATGAAACCAAAGATCAAAACCATTTGATCTTCATTTATTCCGTAATGGGGCCCTACAGACGCCCAACTTCTACCTTCCTTTAGCATGTCCAGAAGTTAAACTTTTTGTGCAATGGTTAGCATCTTCCTCTGCCTTTTGGGTGCTACCACAGGTGCCTTTGATGGTGCAGAATGTTTCATCGACATTGTGGGGAGAAAACTTGCAAACATACAGTACAACACTTCATAGTTACACTGCTAGCGATCAACGATTTATGTAAATTTGGCAAGCTGAATGCATTCTGTACTGTACAGGAGACACGGCACAGAGGAGATTGATTGACAATGGTCTACAGCCATTCAGGACGCAGAATACAATGCGCTGTAGAAAAAAAAGCATGTCAAATTCCACAAAAAAAAAAAATAAATCAGCAAAACTGCGAGGCAGAAAGGTGAACCGCATTATAGCGAGTGACCATTGTACAACAAAGCAATACACGAGAAAAAGTATATATTCTTGTAATCATACTCAAACAAATGCCTCTACACTGCATTGGCGGGAACGCAATGCATCATGTACTTGCACAGATTTATTAGACATTCTGTAACACAACAAGATTTTGCCGCTAGAAATGTTTGCATTCACATACTTGAACGCATTCTTTTCCTGCTGTTGTATAGCCTAATGAGACTTTAACACTTTAGCACTGGAAATACTACTTTGCACCTGGAGTCATTAAAGTACTCTGCCTCAGGGGAAGACCTACCCTGTTTAGGAGGAAGAACTAGTTCAAAAACAAAAAAAAGAGAAAGAAAGGAGTACAAGATAATAAAGGAGGGAGGGTGAGAGAGATTTTGTGGGGGAACAATCCTTGATTGAGCAAGACAAACAGAGCTGGTTTTGCCACTTTTTCAACTGGGTGAGAGGGAGACAGAAGGAAAATAAACGACAACTCTTTTGCACGGCTAGAAAAACAAAAGAGCCGCTAATGATCGGAGATGATAAACAAAACCAGTTCAAGAGCAAAAAAGAAAGATGAGAGGACAGGGAAGCGAGCAAGCAGCAACAGAGAAGCAATATGTTCTTGAGAAACCTGTCTTTTGCTGGGCCTGTAGACCTACAGCGCTACTCTGGGACAAGCACAGGCCTGTTTTATATACTCTGAAAAAAAACAACAACTGCTGGCTAAGACACGCACGTATGTGTTTGTAAGGTGTGTGGGTGTATTATTGAACAAGTACCTTCATTTAACAAACAAAACCAAACACCAACCTCCCAGTATAAAGCCATTGATGGGTGCTAGTGAATGGCTGCTAGACTTTTGAAGCGATTACATAAGAGAGCAGATGGTGCACGCTGCTTTATGAAACCGTGGTAATGGTGCACGCATGCATGGATTTAGCCGGTGGTATGATGTGCAATGGGATCCTCGAGTGCGTGGATCGTGCATGAAGATGAAAGTGTGTTGAATATCACAACCCGACTCCAACGGCCCATTATCTGCCGCTCTCTTATCTTTTCTCTAATTTCCATCCCTCTTTTAGCCACCCCTCCCACAGGCCATCCAGAGACACTCGTCTTGCAACCATCAAATATACAAAAACATCTCCATCACTGCAGAGATACAATCTAGGCAGTTGAACACTAATTTAGGTGAACGCATGACCAATAAAACCTTAAGTTCTTTTAAAATTCTGCTTTGTTCACATGGCAGAAATTTCAAAGGCAATAATTTGGGGCATTTGCACTTTATGGAGCCCTTGTTTCGCATCCAGAAGGCTCATGTACCCCTCACAGCAAACAAGAAAGTTTTCATGACTTTCTAAGATTTACAGATTGAGAGCATACCTGTGAATTGTAAAACAGCATATCTTAAACATATTAAACAGCCAATGTATCAGCAGCACATGTACTGTATTGGTCAGAATAAATGTGTGTCAACTATTTCTTACAGATTATTTTAAAGTCCTTAATATAAAGTTTATTGATACATTGGCTGTAGCAATAGTGTATAAAGCAAGATTTATCCTGGACAATAAATCTATGTATGTATTATATAACACACTTATGTTGCCATATATGAGTTATTGTGTTGAAATTTGGGGTAATACATATAAATCTAACTTACGATCCTTATGTACAATGCAGAAAAAAGTAATTCGATTGATAGAAAATAAAAATAAAATAAACCCAATAAATAAAATGCAAAATGTAAACATTGCAACTTTCTCATGATGCGGCTATTCATGTTTCTGTCCACACCTCCGTAATGATGTTTAATAAAAGCACTCATAAATAATGAAAAGGTATTACTTTAAACAATGTATTTAGTGACACCACGATATAAACGATAGCGCATACTATGAAACAAGACTTTATTTTTGCCCATATTATATATATTCTTATATTGCACAGCCCTATTTCAGACACTTATTTCATAATACTGTACATCGATATAATAAGTATTGCCTCTAGGCATGGGACGATAACCGTATTCAAGGTATACCGCAGTTTGGAAAAGTCAAGGTTTTAAAACCGCCAACATTTTCTGCTATACCATTCCTACGCTATATGTACGATTTTATTTATTTTATTTTTTTATTTTTTTGTTGTTTTTTAGGACAACAGTATCTCCAGCAGAAAAGATCTCCAAAGATGCTGTTTTAAATTGTAAAGAAACCTGTGTTTTTGAAACTAATGAACACAGCAGAAGTCCACGATTCATTTGAATTATTTAGCCTGACGTGTTTACTGCTCCAAAATATTTTCAATGTTTCTCAAAATAAAATATATTGTGTTCAAAGGGGAAAAAAGTTGTTGTTTTTTACCCAGACATTTAAAAAGAGCATATTTTAGAGCAGTAATCACAATACTGTGAAACCGTGATATTTTTATCAGAGGTTATCATACCGTCAGAATCTTAAACCGGCCCATGCCTAATTGCCTCATACCATGGAGTTTATAAAAATGCATCAACATATTGTACAAACTAGGTGATTTATTAACTATTGATATAAATTGATCTAAAGTGGATGAGTGGATTTTGTGCTCATCTCTGCATCACAGATTCCCCTTTAGTTCACCTACCGTACATCTTCCCCTCATCGGACAGGATGATTTTGCGGCGGCCGCAGGGCGGGTAGATGGCCAGTGCCTCCTGAAAGCTCTGCTCGATGTCGGGGCTCCACACGCCCTCTGCGTCTCCGTCCATGGCCTTGTCCAGTTCATCAGCCCCATCTTCCAGCCCCTGCTCCGGGCTGCCGTTGGCACTCCACTTGTTGGACGCAATGGTGCCGGCTCCTACCGGGCCCTGCCACGAGCCCCCACGCTACACAGGTACTGCAAGACAGAAGCAGAGATAGACAGACATTACTTCAATGTGGACAAACAAAAACTAAATCATTAGATCCCACCAGTCACAATTGGGACAGTTTTTATTATTATTATTATTATTATTTTTTATTTATTTATTTATTTATTTATATATAATTTATTTTTTATTATTATTATTATTATTATATTTAGAAGCTCTAAAAGTATTTTTGTTGGCTTTGAGCAAGAAATTCTACTTTTAGATACAGGGTACACAGGAATCAGAGAGTGAAATTCAATACCTTTTAAGACTTTTTTCTATACATTTTGAGACCTCATCGCCATTTTAGGTTTCAACTGGTAACATTGGTGACATTTTAACTTGCAGTATTTAAATACTGACCGTAAGAAACTAATAACATCAGGGAAACTAAAACATCACTCATTAACTGAATAAAAATGCTAATCCATATGTGGCGCCTATAGAACTGAATAATGGTTTTTCTTTGTTTACTGCAGTAAACAAAGCAAAGTGACATCACATCTAGCAGGATGTTTATGATTTCATATACTACACAGCATCCTAATATTCACAGATTAAACTTTAGCATAAAACTGTACATTGTACAATAAAAAAATTATTCAAAAATGTAATACCTTGTAAAATAGCATTTAAGACTTTTTAATACTTTTTAAGGGCCTTCAATTTCTCTAAACTGATTTATCAACTGGGCAGCACGGTGGCGCAGTGGGTAGCACAATCGCCTCACAGCAAGAAGGTCGCTGGTTCGAGTCCCGGCTGGGTCAGTTGACATTTCTGTGTGGAGTTTGCATGTTCTTCCCGTGTTTGCGTGGGTTTCCTCCGGGTGCTCCGGTTTCTTGACATAACCAAGACAACAAAACTTGTCATAAATCTGTCATGAACATGAATGTCATGAAGCCATTAAAAATGTGTCATGAATTTTACAAGTGTCATTAATATATATATATTTTTTTTTTACCTCATCTACAGTGGTACAAGCTGAATTTAGTCACTAAAATGTCGATAAATATTAATGACGCTGTTAAAATTATTGGACAGAGTAATGACACTTTCAGAATTTCAGAAAAATACTCATGACAATTTTAATATATGTCAATGTCCCATGACCAGATTAGTTTGCATACTTCCTCTTTGCACATGGAGGTGGGAATTCGTTAACGGTCACAATTATGACAATTGTTAACATCAATAACTGCAGAAATGCAATTCTGACTATGCTGTTTCCAACCGGTAACTATTGCTATAAGATTAAAACCTGTTTTTACCAACATAACATCAAAGGAGGTGTAAAGTTTGTGTGTTATGAAGGACTAAGGAGTAATAGAAAAGAAAAGAAAAGGTAAATTGTGCAGAGAAAATCCTTTCAAAACCGCTCCCTTTAGCCATGCGCACCCACAACTTTTAGCACCTTTAAAGTTTGCTTTTAATTCAACCAACGAAGACGACAGCAACTGTGCCTCTTATTGCCATTTCCTCTCCTCAAAAGCTCCCAAAATGACAAATGAATTTTAGCCATTATATAAAGCCCCATTTAAAAGGATTAGATAATTAGGACTAGGCTGCAAAAATGCTTGTGGTCGGGAGCGTGCGGTCCAATGTGGCCGTCTAAATGTCTGAACATGGTTAAGGGATCTTAAGCGTTTTTCAGGCTGCCTCTTTTTCGCATGGTATTGTTCATAAGGATCAGGTCCCGGGAGTCACTTGTGTGCCCACATATTTCATTCTTTTATTTCAGTTTCTGCTGATGTTGACCAAAAAAAACGCAGCTTGGGTAAATATGACCGACTCCGATCGAGACCTTCCTTTGGGGATATTGCTCTGGTTACACGCACGCTGAAAGAATAAGCTTGACTTGGCAGCCCAAAGACACAGAATGAGCAAAACAACGGAGCGTTGGAATATGTGAGTGGCCTAATTACTTTTCGACATTGTAGGCCTCAGACCTCAGCGCCATCTAATGCTGCAGGGAGGACAATTAGCAATGCATTTCCAAATCGCATTCGCCTTTCAGACAACAAGCAACAATGTTCCTCCTGTGCGATCGTAATGTTTGCAGTCAATGAATGTTGTTACACACAAGTTATAGAGCCGTCCTGCTGAACAGCCAATATTTGGCTTATTTTATATTCTATATTATTTGGCTTATTCTACATTATTATATTTTACTTTACAGACTTGCATTGGTCATACACTATAGATCAGTGGTTCCCAAAGTGGATGTCGCTTGTCGATTTCATTCATTCATTCATTTTCCTTCGGCTTAGTCTCTTTATTAATCCCGGGTTGCCACAGCAGAATGAACCGCCAACTTATCCAGCATATGTTTTACATTCACACTCAT
>CAIGQV010019356.1:1642520-1661445 GCA_903798115.1 Danio jaintianensis
CGCTGAAGGCCATTCGGCTCTTTGTGACGCCGCTGATGCAAAGGCAAAAACTTCATTTTCCAATAAAAAAGGGCTGTGCAATATGAGGATATACAGTTGAAGTCAGAATTATTAGCTCTGTATATTTTTTCCCCAATTTCTGTTTAACTGAAAGATTTTTTCAACACATTTCTAAACATAATACTTGTAATAACTCATTTCTAATAACTGACTTTTTATCTTTGCCATGATGGCAGTACATAATATTTGACTAGATATTTTTCAAGATACTAGCATTCAGCTTAAAGTGCACTTTAAAGGCTTAACTAGGTTAACTAGGCAAGTTAGGGTAATTAGGTAAATCTATAAATCAAATTTATTCTGCTTTTATTATGTTATGCTCAATTGTTTATATCATGATGTCACAAAATACATTATTTATGGTAATACGTTTTCATAACTATGCACTAGAGAGAAACGACTCCGGCAACTGTCACTCATAGCAGTTGCTATGGTTACTAGTTTTTCGAACTTAAAGCAAAGACTATAGAATACACAAGACATGTCACTCGCATGGGGAAAAGTGTAACTGTCAATATGGTGAATAAAGCCCCGCCTACTAGTACAGGAGCCAATCATCGATCGCTATTGACTGACGATACCCTGGGGGAGGGGCTTGGCCCAGACGTGAGTTTCTGCAGATTTTGTGTGATTTGTGTTTAGAAATGAAACTTAATTTAATTTGTAAGCTTGGCAAGCAATTTTGGAGAATTTGATGTTTCCCCATTCAGACAGAATGCCCAAGCATACTGCCCATGAGGCGTTTCAAAGATGGCCGCCGAGTGAAATGACTTGCCTTAAAGGGACTTTGCTTAAAGTCCCCAAGAAATCAAAAATAATCATATGATTTTGTTAGCTCCCATTGCTAGTTTTGTGGTAAACAATTCATCCATGCATGTCATTAAGAAAAAGAAATTGTTTGCCTTTCTAATCTTTAATTGAAATCTGTAAATCTGTTGTTGTTTTTTAGCTAAATTGTCAGATTACGTATATCTTAGGAATTGGGCGTGGCTAACATGCTTAACCACGCCCCTCCAGCTGTCAGTTTTGACAACAAACAGAAATAGTGAGGAGGAGGAGTCTGTTAGTTTGTAATAACTCTCCCCAAACCCTTTTCCCCATCTTTCTGAATGAAATGCCTACTTTACTACATCCAATCAGCTCGCAGCATAAAAAAAAAAGTCCCGCCCACTTTTTTTTTCCATTTAATATTCCATTTGTCTAGGAACTGTATAACAATACAGAAAAAAATAATGGTTGCAGCTTCCAGTTCATTCCAGGACTTTAATGCACATCCTGTTAGCCAATCAGAATCAAGAATTTCAACAGACCATGGAATAAAAGCATATATATCATATGGACAAAATAAAAAGTCTCTCATTTCATAATATGATCGTAGGTGTTACAAAATGACTTATTTACGGTAATACTTTTCCGTTATTTATATGAGCGCAATATTACACAACACTATGGGCATGCAGACAAAAACATAAGTAACATCTTGAGATAGTTGCAATCTTGAAAGTACAATGTTTACATTTTGCATTTTATTTATAGCCGTGTTTTTAATTTTTTTTACGTTGGACCTGTAATTATTTGTTTTTGAAAAGTGTTTTATATTTTATTAATATACATTTCATATTTCTACACTTAGTCCTTTAACATGTGGTCAATATATATCTAAACTATTAATAGACTGAATTTACAGAAATGGTGCTTAGGCATGGGACGATAACCGTTTTCCAGGTATACCGCGGTTTGGAAAAGTCAAGGTTTTAAAACAACCAAAATTTTCTGTTATACCGTTCCTAAGGTATATCTAAGATTTTTTTATCTATTTATTTTTTTTAGGGCAAAAGTATCTCCAGCAGAAAAGATATCCAAAGATGCCGTTTTAAATTACTAACGAAGACAGCAGAAGTCAATGGATTGGTTTGGAATTATTTAGCCTGACCTGTTTACTGCCCCAAAATATCTTAAAATGTTTCTCAAAATAAAATATAGTGTGTTCAAAGAGGGAAAAAGTTGTTGTTTTTTACCCAGACATTTAAAAAGAACATATTTTAGAGCAGTAATCACAATACCGTGAAACCGTGATATTTTTATCCAAGCTTATCATACCGTCAGAATCATATACTGGCCCATGCCTAATGGTGCTACACTGTATTAAAAAAATTCCGTCAATTATTAGTTTTCCATATTTTGCGACTCATGTTTTTATTTTTTTATTTTCCACATTTATTTATGCTTTTGAGTTGCATTATGGGACTTTGATCTTTCTTCCAACAACTTTCAACCTTGAAAAGTTGGAAAAAGTGACTTATGAAAATTTTTAATAGTTTAAAGTCATATATTGTCTGTGTTGGTGTTGTATATTACGCTACAAAAATCTTGTAATAAACTGCCAGTACACTTTGTTACTTTCCATCCTTTTTTCTCTATATATTATTTCAAACTAATAAAACGTCAATAAAAGTCACGTTGTTAAACTGTAGAGTTGAATTTTCAACATCAAAAGTTGACAAACAGAGATCAACATACCATAATGCAATTCACAACCGTAAATATACATGTGAATCTTTTCAATTCAATTCATCTTTATTTCTATAGCGCTTTTACAATGTAGATTGTGTCAAAGCAGCTTAACATAGAAGATTATAGTGAATTGGAATGATGTCCGTTCAGTTTTTAGAGTTTAAGTTCAGTTCAGTGTGGTTTAAATTTTCACTGCTGAGAGTCCAAACACTGAAGAGCAAATCCATCGATGCGCAGCTCTACAGGTCCCGAACCATGCAAGCCAGTGGCGACAGCGGCGAGGAACGAACTTCACCAATTTGCAAAAGTGAAGGAAAAAAACCTCGAGAGAAACCAGGCTCAGTTGGGCACGACCATTTCTCCTATGGCCAAACGTCTTGTGCAGAGCTGCAGTCTAGGCACCGGAGGCTGGTGAACGCTGGACGTCAGTGAAGACTCGTCTGTCACTGGGGTATCACAGGAATCAGTCTCATGCTCTCCACTCCTCCATGACCACCACAGCAGCTCCTCAGGATACGGCCTGGTCTGGGATTATGGAAACCTTGGGATCCTCTCTACACAGGTCTTGAATCACAAAATACATTCATTCATTCATTTTCCTGCAGCTTAGTGGAATGAACCGCCAACTTATTCAGCATATGTTTTACACAGCGGATCACTTTACACTTCCAGCTGCAACCCACTACTCACACACACTCATACACTACAGCCAATTTAGATTATTCAATTAGCGCATGTGTTTGGACTGTGGGGGAAACCGGAGCACCCGGAGGAAACCCACGCCAACATGGGGAGAACATGCAAACTCCACACAGAAATGCCAATTGGCCCAGCCGGGACTCAAACCAGCGACCTTCTTGCTGTGAGGCAACAGTGCTAACCACTGAGCAACCATGTCGCCAATCACAAAATACACAAACTGTTAATTAATATCTTCATCAGAATATGAGAGGACTTATACTGTGATATGACATTTTTGTCATATGGTCAATAAAGCAGCCGGGACTTCATTGTGAATGACATAGCACTCATATTTAATCCGCCACAAGCACACAATCTCGTCTTTCCCGCCTCCGCTCTCTCTCCCTCCCGAATCAAACAGAGCTCTTAGTCAGTATATAATGCTGAAGAATTTCCATGTGGTCCAGGAATGTAAATAATGCAGTGAAAGCCACGCAGCGAACACATTCATTGAGACGCCCATTGAATGAACACAAGCCCTCCCTGCCCACTGTTTCGCAGAGCTACAACACAGTACATATTGTTGTCGACTCAAATATTGAGTCGGATCCAGATCCAAGTCCCTGCCGGAGGAAAACGTCCAGGCAAACTTTAAAAAGAAAAAGAACCAACAAGAGTATGATCTAACGGCAATTACAAAACATGTGATCATGGAGGAGTTTAGGGGGGATTGAAAGTACCAGATTATTCTTAGTAGAATCATAAAGACTTTAGTCATACTGCCATTCCAGGAAAGGGGCAATGATTGAGGGTTTTTTCTAGTTTTTGCTCTCAAAAAAAGTCTGTTTATGACTCAAAGTCAGACGCTGTGGTCACAAACAAGAGCTATCGTACAGAGATTAAAGGAATAGTTCACACAAATGTCTAAAAAAAAGGAAGGGAAAAGGCAGCTGTAAAACACACTGATGCAATGCCCTGCCAATAAAGAACAAATTAAAATAATAATGTTTATTTTTAAATATTAATTGCAACCAATTCTGAATCCTGAAATGATAACAATAACTAATACTTTTTAAAATATATATTTAAAATATAAATTAAATATGATTTATTAATAAATTTTAATGTAAACATAACATAAAAAAAATTATAATAATAATAATGAATATGAATAAATAATGATTAAAATGTAAATAAATTATAAGTATATAAATAAATAACTAAATACATGTGTGTGTGTTTGGACCACAGTACTTCAGTAAGCAAGCAAAAGATGATAATTTGAAGAAAGATTAAAATGTAAAACCATTGACTTCAATAATATGGAAATACTTCAGAAGTCAATGGTTACAGATTTTCAGCATTCTTCAGAATATCTTCATTTTCGTTTATCAGAAGAAAGAAATTCATAAAAGGTTTTAAACAAGTAAAGAATGGTTATGACAGATTTTTAGCTTTGAGTGAACTATTCTTTTAAGAAACCGAGAAATGAACCAAAACTTCATGACGTAGCTTGTTAAATGATACATGATGTAGAGGTTTTCACTGTAGCTATGATTTATGATCAAAAGGAATTTGAAGGATGAAGTGCAGCTATTTCACAAAAGATTATGGCTATTTTGTGAGATAATGGTAGGTTTAAATGGTGGAAACAAAATGCTGGATATAATATATTGTTGCAGAAGAGTAAAAAAATGTAACTTTAAAAAAAAAATTTTTAAAGTCACTTCATGAATATTTCACCTTTTTATA
This sequence comes from Danio jaintianensis, assembly GCA_903798115.1. NCBI lineage: Eukaryota > Metazoa > Chordata > Actinopteri > Cypriniformes > Danionidae > Danio > Danio jaintianensis. Next base: position 1,647,528 of record CAIGQV010019356.1, read on the forward strand.
AAAAAATTTTTTTTAATTAAAACTAGTCATCATACTTGGACAGAGACACAACTATCTTCACAACAAACCCTCAAATTAAACATTATTTTAAGATGAAAAAAAAAAAGAACAATTTTAAAAAATAAAATAAATACTACAACTACTACTACTAACAATAACAACAACAACAACAACAACAACAACAACAACAACATGTAATTGTTAAAAATAAATAAATGCAAGTATAATAATAATAATAATAATAATAATAATAACAATATTAATAACATTCAATCGTTAAAGATAAACATAAATTAATAAATAAAAGCAAGCAAGTATAAATAAACAAAATTTAAACATTAAATAAATTAATAATAATAACAACAACAACAACAAGCAATTGTTAAAAATGCATAAATGCAACCAAGTATAATAAACAACAACATTCAATTGTTAAAGATAAATATATAAATTGTATAATATATAATGTATAATAATAATATATATATAAATGCAAGCAAATATAACTAAACAAAATTTAAACATTAAATAAATTAATAACAACAACATGTAATTGTTAAAAATAAATAAATAAATGCAAGCAAGTATATTAAACAACAACAACAACAACCAATTGTTAAAGATAAATAAATAAATAAATGCAAGCAAGTATAATTAAACAAAATTTAGGCATATTAAATAAACAAATAATAATAAAAAAAATAATAATAATAATAACAACATTTAATTGTTCAAAAAATAAACAAATAAATAAATACAAGCAAGTATAAAGGATAAAACTGTTTTTTTGTTTTTTTTTTATCTAGATCTGGCCATTTTAATTTAGCTTTAATATAGAGGCCTTTTACTTTCAAGACCAATATAAATAGCTCACAAAACATTTACTCTCCAGTTCCGAGAAAAGTCCATGTACGCTTCATAATACAATTCAAGATTCAGATTAACCAGTAAAGAGACGTTCATGCATTTATCACGGGATTTAACCCAAATCTGGATTTTCCTGCCTCATCTCAAAACAATTTATGAGAGGTCAATCTGATAATCCATGTTTCTGTTGAGGAAACCCTGCGCTTATCCTCATGCTTTTTTTTATAAAGTCTCATGGAGTCTCAATAAGTCATTATACTACACTTCAGGGTCTCCGCTAACCGTCAACGCAGCACAGGGACTTTCCAGAGCAAAAGACGGAGCGCTGGAGTCCATCTGTGCGTTAGTCATCCCAGGCGGACATTTTTTGGTGGGAAACAAGCGAGTGAAGGATCCTGTCCAGGAGGGAGGTCTTCACAACACCCAGCCAGATAGAAAAGGAAGGGATGCGGGGGAAGGTAATGGGAGCTCAATGGGGAGCCAAACTAATGATCGAAACCTAGCTTTTGTTTTGCTGTCTGTTGGATGCGTCAATAGCGATGTTTCAATCCAGCTATTTTTATGCACATTTTAGAATATCGCATAAAAATGACAACTAAGTAGGATAAACCTTTTATTCGATAAGAAATAAGGTGCATAAACTACGATGGAAACAGATTTACTGAATAAATTCCAGCATGTGCATAAAAAAAAAAAACGTTGTGTGATTAAGTTAACAGATCATGTGATAATAAAAATGGGTGCAATGGGTCGGCATTAATGGACAGCCAATCATTTCGAGCACATTATAAAGCATCTGAAATCTAAAATCCCTCAGCCAAAGTCCGTCATCACAGTGGTTCAGTATTATTATTATTACCTTCAAAACTGTCTTGAGCGTCTCACGCCTCCAAAAACCACTGCACATTCATTGCATTTCGCCTTCTGAGTCTCAAGTAATTTACTATATATGAAAAAGGCCTACAGAGGCTTCTTCAACAGCAGCAAATGACATTTTTCTTTTTGATATTAGGAACCAGTTCATCAGGAACTGACAATTTTGTCACGTGTGGAAAACATATTATAAACAATACTCCAGTTTTGCACATCAATCTAATTTGGATCTTTGGCTATTACAACATAACAAAACAGAAGACGCACAATTTTTTTTTTTTAATTAGGGCCAATGATTTTCTTCATGTTATGGCCAATAAGAATTCTCTGTGTTCTACTGGGCTGCACAATATAATGTAAAATTATCATTATTGCGATAATAGTATGCAATATCCATATCGCAGAGAGGTGCAATAAATTAAATTAATTTATGTGACGATTTCCGTTTTAATTTCTGTGCCGATGTTATATTGATCATCCTATTATTTTTACATTACATTATTATTATGTACAGCACTTTGATTTTGAAAGTGCTTTAAAAATAAACCAGTAAATTGCCAACATTAAAAATTATATCCATTTAAGATTATTTTGTTTTAAAAATTTTCATACTTTTTCAGAATTGTTGGTCAACTTATCAACAAACAAATGTACATTTTGACAAAATTACATTACATAATATTTACATATGGGCGACGCGGTGGCGCAGTGGGTAGCACGTTCGCCTCACAGCAAGAAGGTCGCTGGTTCGAGTCCTCGGCTGGGTCAGTTGGCATTTCTGTGTGGAGTTTGCATGTTCTCCCCGTGTTCGTGTGGGTTTCCTCCGGGTGCTCCGGTTTCCCCCACAAGTCCAAAGACATGCGGTATAGGTGAATTGGGTAAGCTAAAATTGTCCGTAGTGTATGTGTGTGTGAATGTGAGAGTGTATGGGTGTTTCCCAGTACTGGGTTGCAGCTGGAAGGGCATCTACTTTGTAAAACATATGCTGGAATAGTTGGTGGTTCATTCCGCTGTGGTGATCTTATTAAGAAGTATAAGAACCATTTAAGAAGTATAAGAACCATTTAAGAAGTAACAGTTCAAACAATTATTTGCATTTAATATTCCTAGGTACATTTTTTTAAATATTTGAATAGAAAGTGGCACCTAGTTTTTATGAGTACATATACAGTAATTTGATTATATTGTTTTCCCATCTGTTGGATACTTCCCATCGGATATGAAAGCTAAACAATGGGATGCAATAGACCTGAAAGGGGGGCGGGGGTGGGATCTTAGCTAAAGAAAAATGCCTTATAACTGAAATACATACAAGACCATGACCTTTTTTTTTTTGTATCATAAAATAATACACAAAGCATTTTCAACTAAATGGTTTCGTCAGTCAAACTTCGCTGCCGAATGTAAGATTTGTTAGGAAACTCCTGCTGCTAAAAAATATCATATAACTGAATTACATACAAGACCAACAATTCTCATTCTTTCATTCATTTTCCTTCGACTTAGTCTCTATTTCAGAGGATGTCACAGCAGAATGAACCGCCAACTATTTCAGCATATGTTTTACGCAGCAGATGCCCTTCCAGCTGCAACCCAGTACTGGGAAACACCCATACACTCTCGCATTCACACACACACACACACTACGGCCAATTTAGTTTATTCAATTCACCTATAGCGCATGTGTTTGGACTGTGGGGGAAACCGGAGCACCCGGAGGAAACCCTGAACACAGAAATGCCAACTGACCCAGCCGGGACTCGAACCAGCAACCTTCTTGCTGTGAGGCGACAGTGCTAACCACTGAGATACCCATACCAAGAATTCTCTTTTTTGGTGTTGTAAATAATGCACGAAGAATTTTCAACTAAATGTTTTTTTCAGTCAAACTCCGCTGCCGAATGTAAGATTTGTTAGGAAACTCCTGCAGCTAAAAAATGTCTTCTAACCAAACACACAAGACCAAGAATTTCTTCTTTTTTTTTCCTTTTTGTAAATAAAGCACAAAGCATTTTCAACTAAATGTTTTCTTTAGTCAAACTCCGCTCCGAATGCAAGATTTGTTAGGAAACTCCTGCAGCTGGAACACTTGTTGGCAATAGACGCCCCTGGGGAGCAAATCCCTCCAGGCAGCTCCACAACACAACCGCCCTTCACTCATGCAAGACTCTTCAGTGTATTCAGCTCCTTCATGAACACACACACACACACACACACACACACACACACACACGCACACACACACACACACACAGTCAGCAGCCAGAGAACAACAGGGCTGGACAAGTGTAGCAGCAGCTGCTGGTTGGGTTCAGATTACAGATAAAGACGTTTAGAGAGCGTCTTCTTCTCTGCTTCTCATTGTCCGGCACAGATTTCCAACTACGGCCAAAAAACAAATCACTCACACTACAAGACTCTTCCACTTCCTAAAGTAGAGGGAACTCGTTTTTAGATCACGCTTCACTAGTATGATTCATCAAACAAAAAAAGATTAAAAAAAGAGAGTATGACTCAGTCTCATTTCTTCCCAGCATCACTTTTACCTCAATGAGGATCACTGAAAACCACCAGTTTGATTTAGAGCACACTGTATATGCAAATCTGACAGGTGGATTAATCAAAGTCTGAGAATGTGATTGGTTCAAGTATTTCACACTTCAGTTGTCTGTTCACATGATCGCCGTGGCAGTCCAAGTCTGAACATGTCTATACGGCTGTATGAGAGTCAAAGTGTGAAAACCGTAGGGAAACCTGTCTTTCCTTCTGTTTCTCTATATATTTTTTTTTAGCTTGTCGGCTTTGATGGTCTACACACCATTTATGGCTTTCAGACCAAAGGCCACACACCAAAAACTGACCATCATAAAGCCTACGGGTGGTCAGCTGGACAAACATCCCAAGAAAATCAACCTAGATTGACTAGAAGTGCATATAGTTACAGTTTTTGTGAATTTTTACTTTGATTTAGTAATGTAAAAATAATTAAGCAATAGATATTAGCATACCAGATAGGGCTCTGTGATATTAAAACTGGTGAGATGTGCCGATAACATGCTAAATAATGCTATACACTGTACAAAATGCTGGGTTCTACACAATCGATTTGCGTTGGGACAACAAGAAGGAATTAAGTTATTAGTATTTACAAATTTAAGTGGATTGAAACAAAAAAAAAAAATGAAGAATTGTGTTGTTTCAGCTTATTTTGTACAAGTAGTTTGAACAAACACCAAACGTTATTTTTTGAGTGTAGCATGCTAATAATGAGATATTTGATATGAAATGCGATATTTTAAAAAAATAAAAATTGTAACCAACAAATATGTTTTATATTTTGTTCAGGAAGAAAAAAGCAACAGTACAACTTCTGAAAGTGAAGTTTACTATGCTGTATAAAACGCGGTGCACTTTTATGTCGCTAGGCAACGACTGAATCAGCTGGGTATTGTGCGAGAGTGTTGCTGTTGACATTAATATAATTTTAATATTTAATAATATTGCGATATTCAAGATTTGTGAAGTCATACAGCTTTGGATAACTCAAAACAACAACCACAAGTCTCTCCTCCATCCTCAAAAAAAGTCTCCGTTGTTGTCTTGACAACACAAACACTGCAACGAAAACGGAAACCCCGCCTCTGCTTTCATTTGATTGGAGAATGAAAAAGACACGACAGACGTAACATGCTTTTTTCCGCTCAGAGTTGACTTTTTTCAACTGCGAGCGCATGGCACGCAAGGGCAAAAAAGCGAGGCGCAGCAGGCGGTTAAAACGCGAGGCGCACAGGGCGCATAAGCAGCGCGCAAAACGCTCGCAGCCGTTAGTAAACCATTCAAAAAAGGTGCCTCTCAACGCAAAAAGTGTGTTCGGTGTGATTGGCCCCTAAGCGAGCTAAATAAATTTTGCTCCAAACAAAAACTCTGGAAACAAAGTCAAGTTACTACTTCTTAAGGTGGCTCGATTGCTTAGTCAAACAGTATTTCAGCATCCATACTAAAATCTTCACAGATTTTTGAACAAGAAATCCAGCATGTTCACACACTGACATAAAACTACATTACCTGATGTGCTGAACAGCCTTTCAGAGGTTGTGCTAGTGGCAGACACACAAATATAGTTTTGTAGTAAATTGCTCATATATTGCAAATTATTGTGATATGAACATTTGTGATTTTTCAATAGTTTTGATTAAGTAATATCTAATATATTACTAAAACCAGCACTAACACCAGCCAATGTACATAGATATATTAAGATCCATAAAGTGACCAGTTTGAGCTGGATGAAATCGTAATGTAAATATATAATAAGCTGATATATGTTTGTTATCATCAAATGCTATAAACTATGTTATTATAGATTATAAATTCAGTTTTTTATTAATTGAATACATATATATAAAAAATATAAAAAAATTTAAGTGTTAAAAATGTGTCAAAATGATACCTAAAGCCGTTACTTTAATACGCATATACATTGCTCCTGGTACGTTTCATATGACAAATCCACTAGCGGACGCAGTCTACATTGAGAATTTGAAATACGTTACATAAGGTACATTTCGTTGTATGTTTTAGGGTTGTCAAAAGTATCGACTACAGTACTGAAATTTTAAAAAATGTCAATTTGAGACATTTGATCATGGCTGATTAGCCACTGTGTTCACGTGCTCAACAGATATGAGAGTTATTGGCCATGAAGGTCATCAGGTTACCACTCTTCACCACTGCTTACCAGGTGCAAACACCAATACACAAATCACTGGAGCGATTCAATGCCATGTCGATCAGCTGATCAGTCTATGAGTGATCCGCTGATGGATCGACAGCTTTGAAACACTCCAGTGTTCGATGATCTTCATGGCCAATCACAGTCCTATCTGTCGAGTATGTAAACACAATGGCCAATAAGTGGTGTTTAGGAACACGCTCAACATCGTTCAAATATTAGCAGGAAATTGACATTTTTTTTTAATTTCAACACCAATTGGTACCGAAGTCAATATTTTTGACAACCCTAGTACATTTAATTTACATGTAATTTTTGAACACGTTAACAAGGCAGCGGGACTTTTTGTACAGATCAGCTAGCGAACCACTGAGTTAAACCCAACCAATAATGTTATCAAAAGCAAACATAAGAGAAAACGCAACCACACATAGTTTTACCTTAATTTATAACACTTTTAACTTTAAGCGTGCTTCACCGAACCCGAGCGCTCTGCAGCACAAGTACAAAGTGAGCTACGAGAAAACTGATCATGCCAGAAAAGTTATCCATATAGAGAGAGATAGGTGATGCAAACATATTCCAAATCATAGACAACATTAAGGTGTTTTAAAGGGCACCTATGATGAAAATATATTTTTTAAGCTGTTTGGACAGAACTGTGTGTAGGTATAGTGTGTCCACAGTCATATTGGGGTGATATAAAGACAATGAGTCTCTTTTTTTTTTTTTTTCCTGATGTTAAAATAGCATCCCAAATCTCATTTTGAGGCCGACCGCAACTTGACATAGGAGTGCGGTTACCCCGCCCACCGAATTGATTGACAGCTGCGTATTAACATGTCTCCATAGTCACGCGTATAATCATATCAACAAGGCAGGACATGCGCAAAGCAACCGGGAATAAAAGATCTGTTCAGTTCGCTAGGATCATCAATCATCACCAAATGTGATCAAGAGTGAGTTTTACAAGTTTAACACGTGTTTAAAACAGTGCATGTTTGTAATGAATTACAGCGATTTACTTCAGCTTTACTTTATCAGCACAGCCGCGTGTCAGTACAATTATAAAAGAAGATTCTTCGATCCCGGGTTGTGGACGTTAAATCAGTTTTATTTTGTACATTAACATAACAGATATCCATACAGCAGTGGATATTAATCTGTATCCTGTCACATTTGCCGTGCAAAAACACTGCAAAGCTAAACGCGCGCGCTGTCTGTGTGTATGTGTGTCTGTGTGTATGTGTATCTGTGTGTGTGTGTGAACTTTGTAACGACATTGTGTGTGACTCATCGTTGCAACTCCTTAAACAAATACATCAAACAATCAATTTCTGAAAGTTATTGTAATATTACAATTACGTCAGATCTGCTTCCTTCAAGTCTGTCTGTTTAACTGAGGCAGCCGAGGGCGGAGATTGAGGCACACTGACAGGCACGTGGGAACGGTGGGTGGGGAAGACTAGCATTAAAGGCACAGTCTACAGAAACAGTTACAAGATGCTCAGAGCTAAAAAATTACCAACTTCTGAAAGGTATAATAAATAATCTGATGGGTGTTTTGAGCTGAAACTTTACAGACACATTCTGGAGACACAAAAGACTTATATTAAATCTGGAAAAAGGGGTAAACTAGGTTCCCTTTAAAGTATTTATCTAGTGTTGCACAAAGAACTGCACAAAATTAATCCTTTATTCGTCAATAATATATCCCTGTCAATATCATTGGTGTGAAAAGGAGCCAAAGTTTTTATATTTTACTATGGATGTCGATGGGTGGCAGCAACCAGCATTCGTCAAAACATCTTCTTTTGTGTTCAGCAGAATAAATAAACTCAAAGATTTTTCACCACATGAGGCAGAGTAAAAGATGAAGTCATTTTTATTTTGGGGTGAAAAAAAGAAGTCACCCCAAGTCAAATTTCAGACTTCCAGCAAATAATATAAGCTACCAAAGTGAGGCATGTGTAAAAGTCAGAGCTCCAGCAGCAAGACGACACCGTTATACCCTTCCAAGACTATTAGTTTTTCTAAAAGAGTAAACTCACGATCTCAACACAAATCTTGTGTTTTATCTCTTTCAACCATTCTCACATTTATTCACCCGCTCTCTTTCTTTCCCTCTCTGTGTTTAGCTCTAATAAATTCTACCCTTCTCCTCCAATAACTTCCTCTTACTTCCTCTCTGGCTCGGCACTCAGGAAACAATCAGAGCTGTTGAAGAGTCTGCGAGAGAGAGAGAGAGAGAGAGAGAGAGAAAAAGAGAGAGAGAGAGAGAAAGAGAGAGAGAGAGAGAGAGATTAAGAGTGAAAGAGAGAAAGAGAGAAAGAGAGAGAGATGCAGAACTGCTTGACGCAGAGATATAAATTTTTTTAATTATATTTAGGAATGAAACTTTTTTATAAACTAAGAGCCCCAAAACGTCTGAACATAAACATCTTGTGGAAATAATCTTTGATGTATATGAGACAGCAAGACACTGCAAAACTCCTTGTCTAGTCAACAGTTACAATCTTATTTTTAGCCCCAAAAAATCTTGTTTTCAGAATACAATATCAAGCAAGATCAGATTGTGTAAGATCGTTTGTTTTAAGAGTATTTTCTCTTACTTAATTATTAAAGCTTAAAGTGAAATATTTTACATGTAAGTTTCAAGTTGTTTAAAGTTTGACCATAACAAAAGCTCAATCTTACTTGTTCTTTTAGCCCCGTTTCCACTGAATGGTACGGTACGGTATGCTTTTATGGCCCTTTTTTACTGTCAAAAGGTACCAAAAAGTGAACCGTACCGTACCACTTTTTGGGTACCCTTTCCAAAGGGTACCTAGCACAACAAAAGGGTACCAAAAGGCGGAGCTAGACGTGTAGCAGAATGCTATTGGTTTACAGAGAAACGTCACTAGCGCGTGCACAAGCCAGGAGAATGAAAACAAAGAAAGCGCCATTTTTAAATACACAGCCGAGACATTACATCGTAATAATATATACATATAATAGAGAGCAATGGTCAACCTGAGCTCAAACCTTGTTGTCATCTTGATGAACAGTCACAAAGCCAAGAAGAAGAGCAGAATCTGCCCTGTGTCCTGTTGTTATTTACGAGGCCGTCTAAAAGCGTGAATGGGTTCACTTTCTCCAAAGAGCTTGCGTGGGCTCGCCGCGCATCTTTATTTGAAATAACGAACTTCTTGAGTGAAGCCCAAAAAAACAAAGAAGAAGCCGGAAAAAACAAAGGAGCGAATGATTCTTTCAGCAACCTAAAACATGAACAAACTGCCATGTTTAACTATTATCATCACCTTATTATGAACTCGGAATTACTTATTAACAAGAGGTTACATGTGCTGGTGAAGATTAAAGATACAGATGAGAGGTTTGCACTGACTGTGGGCTATATGTTGCGTGTTGTTTTTGAACCCAAATAAGGACTAAATGTATGCTGTGTGTAGTTTTTCTGTAATTGGTAAAATATCGGAGACTGTAAGGGTCTGTATGTGTTCATATATGTTGCATTTATTTATTTATTTTACATAATTGCAGACTTTACAGTAGGCTATTTTGCATCACTAATCTGCAGTTATAACCAAATCATGTTCATAGAAAGGTTAGTGATGAACATTTATACACAAGTATTTATCTGTACACAGCATCTGTTTTGTGAGAAGTGCTTCTCATATGATATGTGAACGACCCGTACAGCTTTACTTTGACATTTCCTCGAGCGAGAATGACGTCGACTGCAACTTTGTCGTACACCATGTGGAGACACAAGTCTGATAAAGATGACCCATACCGAACCGTACCACTCAGTAAAAACGGGCCATTAGTGACAAAATACATTCGGTTATGTTTTGTTGAAGTAATCTTCAGTATTTTGAGAAGCAACAAGTAATAATTCTGCATTGTAACTACTGTCAAGTCTTAATTTGAATAAAAAACTGTGGATAATATGCGTGTGTGTGATCCTGATTTAATTCATACAATAATCTTGTTTTAAGTCAATTCTTAAATGAAGACTAATTCTCCTGTTTAGTAACTCGAGTTTTAAGACCATTTTTTACACAAAATAATAAAAGCAAACAGGTTGAAAAGCAATTAACAAACTCAATAAAATCGGTCATTTATTTCTCCTATTTAGATGGGTTATATTTTGCAGTGACTCTCCGGGATATTAACAGCTCCCGATGCCTGACTTTCACCATTATCCACCGGGATGACTTTCCAGGACGGCTGTCTGCTCTCAGATCTCTCCATATGGTTTACTCTGATTCAGTCAGCAGAGGAAAGACTGACACAAAGAGCTGTGCGCGTGCCAGAGGACTCGCTCGAACCTCTGATTCAGCACTTTCCGTGGAAAATCGTCAGGCGAAATTTCTGAAGGAGTGCTCTTGGTCATTTAGCGGCTAAGGCAGAGGGGCTCGTGCCAAACCCCACGAAAACCGAAAAGACATGCAAAGAAGACAAACGTTCACAGGACTCTTGGGGATGGCAGACAGAAAAGAGGGCTCTGAGTCACGCTTTTATGCCAAAAACAAAGACAGATACAATCTGCTCAAGCTCATACAAATGATGGCAGTTATCGGATTTCTGGAGTACACTGTAAGAAATTATTTTCCTAAGTTATAAATAAAACAAAGATCATTTGTATTTTTTAAATCAAGAATAGACATGCAATTTTTTGGGGAATCGTGTGAAAATGATTGCCAATTTCTGAGTGAAAATTATGACAAAGTGGGTTTCTTTTCTCTTCGGTTTGGTTTGTTAGTTAAAAATTAAACCTTACTGATTTCCAAAACAGATATGGCAAAATTATAAGACACAAAATGTAAAAATAGCAGAATTAATTGGTTACATCTACATTCTTTTTAGTTACTGTAATAGTTAGATAACATCAAAACACTGAATTATCATTTTTATCAAAGAAACGTCAGTGGTTATTGCAATTTATAGCACTAATGTGTTGGTTTCTTACGTACTGGTCAAAGTAAAAAAAACTAACAAAAAAAAACAAATTTAGGGTAATTTTTAAAGCTCTATCATCAATATAAAATGTAAAATCCTAAGTAATTGCAGTCATCAATAAGCTATATGATATAGCAATTATACAAAATGTAAAAGAGACTGTTTACTCATAAATAAAAATTCTGTCATGCTAATATAATTAAAAACTTTACGTTAAAAAATTAGGTGCAATTTGTAGGGTTGTGGCCCAAAACTGATGTGCATTCACCCAATATAAATCACATTTTTTTAAAAAACATTTAAATAAAGAAAACATTTTAACATTAATAGTTCACAAATAGAAATTCTGGAAAAAAGAAATAATAATAATAATTGTATGAATAGTAATTATTGTTGTTTTTTTGTATTTTAAGCTGAACAGGTGTGTAAAAAGACTTGATCTGTGTGCTTTTCTGAAGTACATATGGACATAGCATAGTGCTAGCAACACTCAAACGTTTATGGACATGAATATGTATGAACTGATGAAAATGTACACATGAAATATCTTCAGATAAAATTTATACAGTGTCAAAACTAAAGCTTTAAAAGTAAACGATTTTATATTAAAAATAAATAAAGTCATAGTTTAACAATAGTATTTCCTAATAAATCTTAAATCATTTTGATTTAAACTGACCCAGAAGATAATATAAAGGTTAATGCAAAAGATTGGATTCATTCTCACTCTTTGCTTCTCGCATCACATTAATATTTTTTTTAAACATTTTGGTCACTCTGGTAAGAGCATAAGCGTCTTAAATCTGTGGTAAAATATTCCTTTAAAACACTGGATTTGGTTTTCCTCACAAACTCCAAATTAGAGCAATAGTTCAAAACATGCATTTAACAACAACACAACAAAAACGCTCACTGTAATGATGATCAGACTTCAATTGCTGGAAACACCTTTCATGTGATCCCTATTAATGACAAATAAAAGCAAGCACAAGACAAGAAGGCCGAAAACAATCAACTCTGCTTCCTTTTTCCAATTCAGATGATTAGATTAGATGCAACTCAGGTGCATGTGTGCGTGGAGCGAAGCTGACTGCCGCGTGAACCCCGCTGCACTGCCACAAACAGTTGGTTTCAAGAACAACTGGAAAGTTTAGCAACTTCAGACAGACAGAAACAAAGACTATACTGTTCTTGCCCACAGCTCGCCCCTCCCTCCAGTCAAAAGCGGCCACAGAGAAGCCAAAAAAATCTTATCTGCCAATGCTTTGCGCAGGAAATGTATGTAAACAAGTGTCCTGAGAGCGGGCACTCATTTTCAGGGCACACTTTTATAGGGCGCCTTTCCATCATAATTAATAAAGCATAGCGACACATTGTGTGTGCATTGGCTCAAGTCTCGCCACAGGTTCCTTCGACCGCGACGTGGAAAAAGGACTTTAATTTGAAAGGGAAAAATTTAATTTTGGGGAACTGAAGAGCGTATAAAACGCTTCCTTCTGCAAACACAGGCTGGCGAGGAGGCCAAATGCATCAAGCGAGATGTTCTCTTTCTCTCAAATGCTTGAAAACACACACTGCTAGATATTTGTTCAGAGCTCTGTTGACAGACAGGTAAGTGGTCACCATTTGGAGAGCCACTTCTGCGGCGGGTGCTAAAAGGCCGCTTCAGTCTGCACAAATGGAAAAGAGGCTCATTACGCTCTCAGCTGGGCCCTTAACACAAACCAGCTAAAGGAACTGTCAACTGGCCAGCAACATAAACACATATGGCACAAACAATTGGCTCCAAATCGCACACGCTCAGTCTCTTCAGCAGGGCACGCTCTGCATCGAGAACTTGCTTGAAATCCTGCAATCTTCAGGACTGGATTGAGAGCTCAGTGCAAGAACAAACAAATCATTAAAACTGATTTGTTAGCTTATTAAACAGTAAAGCTCTATTTAGCGCGAGAGAGCAAAAGCAGACGGCGCAATGATGTGTCCTCGTTCGGTGGAGGGAGTTCAGGGTTAGTTTGGGATGTCGGGGAAAAAAAAAATAAGAACGGCAAAGAGCAAAATTGCAGCTGAACAACAAATGTGGCCCTTGGCGGAAACCATAAAAGGCAACGTGCGGCATCTGTTTAAATTCACCCAACAAAACGTGCGCTTGCTTACAAATGCAATCCTCAAATGTGTGGCGCTCAAAACAATTGGTCAATGCACAATTATTATTTCTGTGTGTGAATTGTGAGTAAAATAATACTGCAGAATGTGACTTGTTTTTGGTATGCATCAATATTAGCCATTAAAAGCTGCATTAGGAAGAACTAACAATAATATTTGGGATTTATTTGGCTATAGATATTTCCGTACCGCAGTGACTTACAGTACAGTGCACATCTCACCTAAGTGGCAAATACCATGACAGGTTGGCTAGAGTGCACATCACTACTTAAACTAGTTCACTCTAAAAAATGCTGGGTTGCTGCAAGCCAACGTTGG
>CAIGQV010019356.1:1661845-1674190 GCA_903798115.1 Danio jaintianensis
TTAGAGTGTAGGGCAAACTTCCCAGTAGCAGAGCAAGTTAAAAAGCTAGTGAAATTATAACAACTATTAATGTGGGAAAACAAATCTTTAATGTGTTGCAAGTCACGATATTTATCCGATATTGGGGAAACATCTCAGTAAATTTAAAAAGCACACTCACGTTGTATTAACCCAACATTGGGTCAAACATGTACAAAACACATCAGTTAAAAAAATTTATTGAAATGAAATTGAAAGAAATTAACCAAAAGACGGTTTTGTCCATATTTGACCCAACGTTGGGTTAATAAAACCCAGCATTTTTTTTAAAGAGTGTAAAGAGAAATAAAAAGTCAGATTTGGCTCCAAATAATCCAATTAAAATGTAAACAAAACTGGAGCACAATTTAGTTATTTCCACAGTTGACTAAACAAAGACCCACCACAACATCTGGCGTGCATATATAGTATCATCCAGGAGATAAAATATACAAAACAGAAAGAAATGCACAGAACAACAATCACTTCTAAACACATCTTGACCTATATATACACCTCTTTTTGAGAAGCCTAACCTTTCAAAAAAGGAGCTAAAACATAAGACAACCGAAGCAAGGCAAGCAGCAGAACTTGAAGAGGCAGTTTGGGCTGAACTGACTAAGACCAACCTGAAGTGCAGCATTTCTGTTTAACCAAACCTGTCCATTAATAGGAACTCTGAGGAACAATAAAAATGTGTAGAGCATCGTTTTAACTCACTTGCATAAGCGTGGGGTGAACTAAAAACAAATTTGCATATTTATGAGGAGACCAACAGCAAAAATACTTGGGTCTCACTCACTTGCCAAGACAGACGTTTCTAGAATGCTAATTAATTCAGCAATGAGATGGAAATTATATCCATATGATGAGAATTCATTAAACCTATTGTTGTGAGAATGAAAATTAATCCCCCTGTGATTTCCTGCTACATTTATGTCACACTAATTATATTAAGTCCATTTAAATATAAAGACCGTGCTAGTTTTGTTCATTTTTAATTTTGGATGCACACTACACAAAAGTAAAAATACATAAATATACATATATATACACATATTTTACAGCATTACTACTTAATGGTGTATTGACTATGGAGATATGAAAAACTACTTCATACAAATCAATAAACTGCTTTTATTATTGGCTTAAATATTCTTAAAGTCACAAAATCAGACACCAAAATGGATCCAAATTAAGTAAAACAACGAAGAGTTAAAAAATCCGAGGAAAGGTAGCAGTTTGGGCGGGAAGATCCCTCAACGTCACTGCTTTACCTGAGGAAACTGGTCGTTTTTATCGGCAAAATATGTATGTAATACTAGAAAAATTAAGCATTATTATAGTATAACCAACGATGTATAAACAATAAAACAACAACTCCCATTCAAAAATATGAACATTAATTCGTTTATCCCTTAAGAAGTGTCTGAAAGCTATGTTTTACCTGAGGAAACTGATCGTTTTTTAACTATCAAAATAGTTTTTAATACTATAAAAAAAATAAGCATTATAGAAGCCTAAAACTAAAAGTTTACAGTCATTAAAACAACAATTCCTATTCAAAAATAATGATAATTAAATTTTGTTTTCACTTAGCCTAATTCGGTAACGTTATATGAAAAGTGCCTGAAGCCTAATACGTGTACACATAAATCAGTTATCACGTTAACGAGTTTCATAAGTGTTTCAACGCTGTTTATATGCTTACATTACTCAAGATAACACTTTTGTCCAAGTGTTGTTTACACCACACGTAACGTTACAACAGAAAAGATGAGTTTTATAAATAAAGACCGTCGTGTTTCATGTATTCGTTAATCCACTCTTAATCCAATCATCTCACAGAAATCAGTATATGTATTAAATCTCGAGCAAAGCCTGTCAAGTCAAACAAACGTAATCAAACTTACCTGATAACGTCGAAAAGGGGGTGAACGATCTCTCCAAACACTTCTGCCGTTTCTCTCTGACAATTTTCCTGCAACAACAAAAACTCTTTTCTTATTTTCAGTCACAAGTGTTTGGAAAATCCCGCTAGCAGGGTAAACACGAGCCTGTGCGAACGAGCGTGACATTTTTCGACCCAACTCCAACGCGCAACAATGGAAGCGTAAGTTGGATTAATGTTTCTAACTTAAAAGTGTAATTCAGAGGCAAAAGTTTCCGGCTAATAGGCTAAAATCGGCTCCCAGGCTCTCTCGCACGCACAATTACAGCATATCCACATGGAATTCTGTCCCTCATCCCACCCAACGCAGGGAGTTCCGAGGAAAAATGCAAAATATGACAAAGATCCGAAAACTTCGGCATGAAAAACGCGATCAGACAAAGGGAACGAGTGAATCTAAAAACTCACCTTTATTAGGAAACACCTCTACCGATAGAGCAGGACGAGGTTTATTTCGCTAAAGTTATATTTATCTCGGTGCTCTTTTGTTTTCTGTAATATTTCTCCCGGTTTGACAGTAAAGGTGGAATGCGAAGTATGGGTTTGGTATGAAATTCACGCACTTCAGTGGAAAACGAAGGAGGGGAAAAAAAGTTTAAGGAGGGGCCACTGCTGGGCGTCAATCAACACGATGGGGGCGGAGACTTCTCATAAGCCACGCCCACTTTGGCACACAGAGGAGAAAACGCGCTTGGTTTGAGCTACTGTACTTAAAGCTACAAATCGCAACTGTAAAAAGGGGGGGGGGATCAATATTTAGTTATATAAATAAAATTTTAAATAAATTCTTTCTATAGATTCAAATAATTTTAAATGAATAATTGTTTATAATTCTCTGTTATTTTAAATTTGTCTTTAGCAATTATTTACAGTATTGTACAGTAGTTCTTTCCCTCAGTGAAGTAGGCCTAACTATAATTTCTGTATATATTATGCTGACCCCTAGTTCTGAAGTAAATCACAAAAAAATCACAACTGTATGTTTACTGTATTTAAAATGCATGCTGGTACTGAGTATTTATTTTATGTAACTGATAGATTAAGCTTGACGAATACATAAAAAGCTTAAAAAGTGGCTTAAAGTGTCTTTATTACAATAAAATATTATTTTAGAAGATTACTAGTATTATTGTTTATATATTATAGAAATAACTAATTTGTGCACTAACTTTATATAAGAGCGCACACATTTCCAAGCATCAAAACCATGTTTATTACAGCTTTATTTTTTTCATACATCATCTAGTCCTGTTTATTTTTTACTGAGCAAAACAAATCTGACTATAAGACATTCAGTTAACAAGTTTATTAAAATATTTCCTTATGTTAAAAGACATCCTTCAGACCATTATTTTGCTATTTGTCATAAGGTTCTAATTTGTAATAATTTAAAATTTAATAAACCTTACTAAGTTCACTTATTGTTTTATTTTAACAAGCACATGTCAGAATAAGTATGTCATTAAAAATAAGTATGTATTTTATGCAGAATGAAAGTGGAACATTTTTTCACACATATCCATATATTTTTGTTAATTTTAACCAACACTTCAATTGCATCTAACGTGCATTTTATGTATAAACCAATTTTTGTAAATTAAATCTGATGAGGATATCAAAATGGGTCATCTTGGACAAATACTTTATATAATTCATTCATTTTCCTTCGGCTTAGTCCCTTATTTATCAGGGGTCGCCACAGCGGAATGAACCGCCAACTATTCTAGCATATGTTTTACGCAGCGGATGCCCTTCTAGCTGCAACCCAGTACTGGGAAACACCCATACACTCACATTCACACTCATACACTACAGCCAATTTAGTTCATCCAAATCACCTATAGCACGTGTTGGGAGTGTAGCCTAGTGGTACTGTGTGGCGACATATAGCACAGAAGTGCTCATGGCGACCTGAGTTCAATTCCCAGCTTGAGGTCATTTGCCAATCCTTCCCCTCTCTTTGCTTTCCTGTCTGAAATCTCCACTGGCCTAGATCATAATAAAGGTGAAAACCCCTAAAAAATAATTATTAAAAGAAAAGAAATGCCAACTGGCCCAGTTGGTTCTCGAACCAGCAATCTTCTTGCTGTGAGGCGACAGTGCTAACCGTGTCGCCCTATTAAAAACATATATTTCCCAAGTGATGTTTAATAGAGCAAGGACACTTTTTCACAATATTTCCTATATATTTCTTCTAGGGAAAGTCATATTTTTTCAGAAAAAATAGTCAATATTATAAGTCCCCTTAAGGAATTTATATTTATTTTTTTATTTGATTTTTTTTTTATTGGTTACAGAACAACCCACCATTGTCCAATGACTTGCTTAGCTAACATAATTAACCTAGCAAAGCCTTTAAATGTCACTTTAAGCTAAATACTAGTATCTTGAAAAAATATATAGTAAAATATTATGTACTGTCATCATGGCAAAGATAAAAGAAATCAGTTATTAGAAATGATTAGTTATTAAAACTATTATGTTTAGAAACTCTAACAGAAAACTTAAACAGAAATTGGGGAAAAATATAATAATTCAGGAGGGCTAATAATTCAGACTTCAACTGTATATATCTTATGACATCATTTAAAACAATCTGTAAAACGAGTGATTATATTTGCAGCGTGGTTCTCAGAACCTTAGAAGGTCACCATCATCATCATCACCTTCATCATTCAGGCATTCTAATAGAATCCATTCTGCATTCCAGAGTGATGAGTGTGAACAGCGAAACCTCTTCACCACAACCACCGTCTCAAGGGAGCGCAGCAGTCAGACTCATGATGTCATTTCTGGAAGGAAGCCTGAGATTCTAACGCTCGTGTGCAGCTTCAACATACATCAGGCGCACAGCTCCGTCTGTAGGTCAGACCTGAAACAGAGACTACTGTCCAGATTAAAGACCGGCTATAAGAACAGTTACAAAGCTTACAAAAAAAGAACAACAGGGACAAAATGAGGAGGTAGCTGAAACTATCAAGGCAACTCTACGTGGTAAACTTTGCAAAGACAAGTTTGGACACCAAACCCAGCAGGCTGTGACATATCGTCTGGTCTGGCCTGAGGCTGAAGGTTTGAAGAGAGATTCCCAGTGTAAAACTCAAAGCTAAAGCAACAATACACTGTAAAAAAAATATATCCGTTAATTAACAGGTTCCGTATTCGTGATTCACATGATTTTTCAGTTTATTTAGGGCTATGAATTGCATTATGGGACCTTAATCTCTGCCTTGCTGACTTGTCTGATGTTGAAAATTCAGCCCTGCAGTTTAACAAAGTGACTTTTATTGACATTTTAGTAGTTTGAAATACTGTATAAAAAAATTATATATATATATATATAGTTGCAACCCAGGCTCATTCTGAAAACGTACCCCTATATACATTTCTGGAGAGTGGCAAATCCGTCCCAGGAGGTAAATTTTTTTGCAGTTTCAAGTCCACCAGAGGCCGCTAAGGACGCTTTTTGAGATCTAAAATTTCTCTCGCCCAACCAATAGTGTTTTCAAAAGCACCAATTGACCCACCAACCCACTTCCCTAAACCAAACCGACAGTTTTAAAAAGCAATCCAGAAAAAGAAAAGCCCTCGCCTGATTTTTACCATGTTTTCAGATTTTACCACATTCTCACCCTGTTATTTACTTGTTTATTTTATTTTTTTGGCTTCTGTTTTTGTCTTACCTGCTTTCTGGAACC
This sequence comes from Danio jaintianensis, assembly GCA_903798115.1. NCBI lineage: Eukaryota > Metazoa > Chordata > Actinopteri > Cypriniformes > Danionidae > Danio > Danio jaintianensis. Next base: position 1,667,513 of record CAIGQV010019356.1, read on the forward strand.
GTTCTTCACCGGACTCAAACCCTGTCGTCGTGGTCAAATCCTCTATGCATCTCAAGTCCACGGACGTACATGGCGAGCAGGAAAGCTGTCCACATGGAGGTAAGTGGTCAGCTGGTAAGCACGAAAAGGAACGCCGTCATACTGCCCCGTAGCGCAGGTTTTAAAGACGAAATGCAGCCATACGTTCCTCTGGCTACATAATTTGTGATCTCCAGAGATGTATATAGGGGTGCAATGCAAAAATGCAATTTTAAAGCATAAATAAATATATTTAAATAATTTTTAAAATAATTTATACATAAATTATTTTTTACAATGTACCGATACTTTAGATCTGTTGTGTAGATCATTAATTCAGCCTCATGCAATAATTTCATCTTCAAGATTTACCTGAGACTCAGAAAAGCATTTCTAAATGCATTCACAGCCCTCTGAACTTAATTTTTAAAATCTATATTGCAACATGCAGATATTCCATGGCATTTACTAATAAACATTAAACAGATTCAAATTAATATCCGAGACTAAATCGGCTTTCTAAAAGTTATTTGGTTACTATTTTCCTTATTGATGTTAAAAAGAGCCACAGGAAGTTTGACTACAAACATAAAATCCCAGGAATGTACATGCTTAATACGATTGGATTTTATGAACCGTAATGACCTGAATTGTCTTCAAGAGTGAAGCATCTCTATAAAAGACATCCTTACATGAGGAACATTTTTACAAACACTTTTATTTCATTTAAATGGATTGCATTTTCTCTCCTACATTTACTGTACATGCACAAGTAAAAATACAAAAAAATATATGTCTAATTACATTTATCTACACACATTAAGGTTTTCAACAATAATTTTATTGGACACTTTATTTTAATGTACAATTCACGCTATTAACAAATTATTAACTAAGACTATTAGCTTAATAATCTATTAATTTGCTGCTTATTAGTAGTTATTAAGGGTTTAAGTATTGGGTGGGACTAGGGATGTAGAGTAAGATCATACTTTACAGGGCTCAGTCGGTCTACCAAACATAATTAATCCTGACCATCAGACGATCTTATTGGGAAGAAAAATATAGACAATTTCAATGCTTTTGCATTCTCACAAAATTGGTAATTATGTTATATTGTATTGAGAAGCCACTATCAATATGTGTTTGTATTTGTGCTAACTGGTGCTGTCAAAAGTGTTGTCTTTTGATAAAAAAATAAAAACAATAAAGGTAGGCCTACCAGTGTCACAGAAGGGGGACAAGACCAGAGCTGTCAGTATGAATGACAGTTTATAATGAAATATGAACAGGGATGAGATGAACTGGAAAAGTCTATTGCAAGATATTATGAGCAGTGGACCAGATGAAGTGGAGGGACCGGAGGATGATGAGGAACAATGAGGAATCAGAGAACACAACACTCAGAGAAGACCAGGAGGGAATCACACTAGGAGGAAAAAATATGCAGACACTGGAGATGGAAAATTACAGGTAAGTATATCTGATTCGTTATAGGTTTCACTGACCGTGAGAGACACTGAGTGAGGGATGGAGAGGGATTATAGACCATTTCAATGTGGTCATGTCATTGGCCCTTGAACATTTCCTGCTTGTTCTCATACTATATCATAACTGTGACAAGAGGCAATTCAATCATATTTTCACGTTAAAACAGCTATCATGACATTATTTATCAATATGTGGACCTTTTTGGATTCTCGGAAGCTATGGAAATTAAAAATGTTAAACAGGAAATACATTAGGACCATTGTTATTGTTTACATCCCTCAAAATGGTCTATATGGGGTTGGTGTGATGATCGGGGATGACGTGCAGGTGCGGGGCTGATTAGTATTCAGGTGACTGTGATCGGGATGACTGGGGTGACTATGAGTGGGGAGAACCTGGCCTGGCTGTGACAACCAGGTTTTCACATGTTTTTTTCAGGAACAAATGAAAAAATAAATAAATTAAATAAAAATGTATTAAAAGGTTATTTTCAAAAATATATATGTAGCCTATAATGAATGCCGGCGTCACAGCAAGAAGGTCGCTGGTTCGAGCCTCGGCTGGGTCAGTTGGCGTTTCTGTGTGGAGTTTGCATGTTCTCCCCGTGTTCGCGTGGGTTTCCTCCGGGTGCTCCGGTTTCCCCCACAGTCCAAAAACATGTGGTAGAGGTGAATTGGGTAGGCTAAATTGTCCGTAGTGTATGTATGTATGTGTGTGAATGAGTGTGTGTGGATGTTTCCCAGTGATGGGTTGCAGCTGGAAGGGCATCCGCTGCGTAAAACATATGCTGGATAAGTTGGCGGTTCATTCCGCTGTGGCGACCCCAGATTAATAAAGGGACTAAGTCGAAAAGAAAATGAATGAATGAATGAATGAATGAATGCCATTATAATTTTTTTTATTTAGTTAATGTATGCATTTCTATTTCTATTTATTTAGCAATATAAGGGCCACTTGAATTTATTTCGGTCTACCAAAAACTCAAGAGCCCAAAAGGCCAGAGATTTAGAAATTTCCTGCTTTATAAGTATTAGTCTTAGTAATAGTCAGGTAATAATCCAGTTAATAGTGTGAATTGTTACTTAAACTAAAGTGTAACCTCTTTTTTCACAATTAATTAATTATAAACTACAATGACGTAAAAGGCAAAACAAGACAAACATCCAAATGATGGGTTTTCGCATTTGCATCAAGAGATCATGAAATTATTTCTGTTTTTCCAGATCATTTTTGCAAGAAACTGCATGAGTGGTTGAGATGTTTGACATACTCCAAGCATCAGTCAATGACACCGCGTGTGCAAAAATCTCAAATTTGCTATCAGCTTTGATAAATTGGCCTTGTTTTGATCTGAAGCTTTCGGCACCCTTGCACAGACACCCGTTCTTACTTGCTCTCTCATTTTTACACATTTACAAAAACACAAATCATTGAAACTGCCAGCTATACATCTTTGTTAAAGGAGTTAAATACAGTGCTCAGCATAAACGAGTACACCTTTTTAATAATTTAAATATTTTAATAATTTCGCAGTGAACATAGCCAATAATTGTTGGTGCATTCAAACAAAACGGTTTTTATTAAACAGTTATATTCATTAAAATAAGAGTTTGGTCACCTAACATCTTTAGGAACTGAAAGATAATACATTTAATTTCAAATTACAAACTACAAAATTTTAATTAAGGGCAGCACAGTGGCTCAGTGGTTAGCACTGTCACCTCACAGCAACAAGGTCACTAGTTTGAGTCCCTGGGCCAGTTGGCATATTTTGTGGAGTTTGCATGTTCTCCCCGTGTTGGTGTGGGTTTCCTCCGGGTGCTCCGGTTTCCCCCACAGTCCAAACACATGCGCTATAGGTGAATTGGATGAACTAAATTGGCCGTAGTGTATGTGTGTGTGTGAATGAGAGAGTGTATGGGTGTTTCCCAGTACTGGGTTGTGGCTGGAAGAGCATCCGCTGCATAAAAACCTATGCTGGATAAGTTGGTGGTTTATTCCGCTGTGGCGACCCCTGATAAATCAGGGACTAAGCTGAAGGAAAATAAACGAATGAAAAAATTTCAATTAAATTTAATATTTTCTTTGTTACTCTTGATTTTCCTGTTTATTGAAATGTTATTTAATATTTTTCCTCAACATATTTATTTGGGTGTACTAATTTTAGACTTTGATTTTAAGTTATTTGGTTAAATTAGCTCTAGTTTTGGCTTTGGTACTGACTAATCTAATGTATATGCACAAATATATTATTGTAAAGCATCCTATAGAAAATTTGAATTTAAAAAAGAAAGATGTGTGAAGGGTGTACTTATTTATGCTGAGCACTGTATATATCTAGAAAGAGAGAGAGAGAGAGAGAGAGAGAGAGAGAGATACTTTAACAAAAAATAATTTTTATTCTTAATTAATACCAAATTTAAATGACTAGCCCTCCTGTGAAATTGTACATGACTGTTTTAAAATAACTGAAATCCAACCCAGGCTCATTCTGAAAACGTACCGCTATATACATTTCTGGAGAGTGACAAATGCGTCCCGGAGGTAAGTTTTTTGCAGTTTTTGTTTTCGCGAATCCACCAGAGGCCGCTGTGTACGCTTTTTCAGATCTCAAATTTCTCTCGCGAGTGCCATTCGTGTCTGCTGTTCTCACGTAAATCCACCAGAGGCTGCTGTCGACTGACTGACGGATCGATTGGCCCACCCTCCTCCTTCCCTAAACCCAACCGACAGTTTTAAAAAGCAATCCAGAAAAAGAAAAGCCCTCCCCTGATTTTTACCACATTTTCATGTTTTACCACATTCTCACCCTGTTATTTACTCGTTTATTTTATTTTTTGGCTTCTGTTTTTGTCTTACCTGCTTTCTGGAACCGTTCTTTACCGGACTGGAACCCCGTCATCGCGGTCAACTACTCTCTGCGTCTCAAGTCCGCCGACGTATATGGCGAACTAACTGGACAAACTGGTAACAGCGGGAAAGCCTCCACATGGAGGTAAGCGGTCAGCTGCTAGCGCGAAAAGGAACGGCGTCATACCACCCCGTAGCGTTCGTTTTAAAAACGAAATGCAGCCATACGTTCCTCTGGCTACATAATTCGCAATCTCCAGAAATGTATATAGGACTAAGTTTTCAAAATGAGCCCATGTCGCTGAAATCATTCAGCGTACTGATATGGAACCGTAATGCGCTCAAAACATGCCGGAACTACTTTAGCTGTGCATTCATCTGAAAATGACTGCAAACTTTAGAATGTTCATCAGCCAATCAGAACCAAGCACAGTAGAATATGCTAAAATACAATAAAACACAGTCCCTTTTTCAAGCATGCAATTCATCTAATGTGACCTCCTCACCACCAGGGGTCATTTGCATCACAAATCAAACATTTCAATGCACTTCCTTTCTCCAGAACATCCATGCTTTGATTTCAGCCCATATAAGAGGATATCAGGCATGTAAAATCATGCAACCCCACAAGGCTTTATTTTAGCCAATTGAGCTGATTTTGAATGAATGTCTCGCATTCACTGCATGTGAAAAAAAAGATGCCAGCAGGACGTCATTAGATTTTTACTCGCAGGCAATTTTGCCGTCGAAGCTGGAGAGAGCGATGGCGAAGGCTTGTACGGCACACAGAGGATACCTGTAGTCCAGAGTGAAGGCGTCGTCTGCAATTCTCCCAAACTGCATCACAATGTAGTCCTCTGAAAAACACAGCAAAAGAGTCACATAATGCTTTATTTACTTTACAGCAAGGTTCCATTAGTTATTGTTAGTTAATCTATTCACTAACATGAACAAACCATACATTTATGGCTGTATATATTCATCTTTGTTAACATTGGTTAATGAAAATACAGTCTTTGATGGTTCTTGTTAACCCACAAAGTATTAACTAATGTTAACTTTGAATTTTAATAATACATTATTGAATGTTGAACTATGATTAATAAATGATATGCAAATATTGTTCATTCTTAGTTCAGGTTATTAATTTCTATTTACATTAACTAACATTATCTAGAATACTCGATTCTGATTGGTCAGTCGCCACATTCCAAGGTATGTTATGCTGAGATAACAACCGCTAAATAACGCAGACTCATCCGGGAACTTTTTAATCATTTTGACCCTCAGTGAATACGTTCACATTCTTATATTTACAACAACATTCATTTGTATCTGCTTGTCTGTCAAGGCGTGGTTTTTGACTGTTTGGCGCCATCTTGTGAATAAATAATACAGAGGTTAGTATATTGTCCATTCAACTCGTGTCGTTTCTGTCAGCTTTGTGTTTTTAATTGTTTTTCGCCATCTTGTGACTGAATATTGCGCAGGTTAGTGTATACTCCATCAGCTGTTTTTGTTTCTGTCAGCTATGCGTTTAATTAAAGAATTAATAAACTATTATGGCTCAGAACAATGTTTTGTGTCTTATTTTGTTGTTTTGTGGCAAGTACCTGTGTAATAAGTGGGATAAGTACATCTAGGTGGTTGTTTTTGCAGAATAAAGGCCTTCAGTCTTATACAACAGTGCTCATTTTTGTGTTTGGCTGCTGATAAACCTGTCAGGCTTTATTCTCTGATAACAGCCTCCTGGATGTACTTTATCCCTAACTTACAGTAACTTATGGAACATTACTGCAATTTACGTGTTACCCCTAAAACTTAAATGCATTTTCATTAATTCATAAAATAAAATAAACATTGCACAAGAAATAGGTTTAAGCTGACATTAAAAATACTCAAAATGAAAGAAAAAATTAAACTGGAATAAAAAAAATCACTGAAATAAAAATAAAATGAATACTGCATAAAAATAGGTTTAAGCTGACGTATTTTAAAAATAGTCAAAATGAAGAAAAGAAATTAAGCTTGAATAATAATAAAAAAAAAAAAAAATCACAAATAAAATAAATATTGCACTAAAATAGATTTAAGTTGACGTATTAAAAATACTCAAAATGAAGTAAACAAATTCAACGTGAATAAAAAATAAATAAATAAAAAAAATCACTGAAATAAAAAAATATATATTGCACAAAAAAGCTGATTATTACTTAAAATTAAAGAAAAAATGAAACTGGAATAAAAAAAGACTGAAATAAAAAAATTAAGAAAATATTGCACAAAAAATAGGTTTAAGCTGAGGTATTAAAAAATACC
>CAIGQV010019356.1:1674200-1687577 GCA_903798115.1 Danio jaintianensis
AAATATTGCACAAAAAATAGGTTTAAGCTGAGGTATTAAAAAATACCCCAAATAAAGGGAAAATTTTTTACTGGAATATAAAATACAAAAAACAATTAAATATTGCACAAAAAATAGATTTCAGCTGACATATTAAATTACTCAAAATGAAGGGAAAAATGAAACTGGGATAAAAAAATGACTGAAATAAAATAAATATTGCACAAAAAAAGGTTCAAGCTGACGTTATACAAATATTTAAAATGAAGAGAAAAGCAATTAAAGTGGAATAAAAAAAATTACTGAAACAAACAAACACACAAAAAAGCAAGTCTAGCTACTGCAAGTGTTTTGGAGCCATATTAAGAGCTCTGCAGAGATAGAGTTGGAGTTACTCACGATCTTTGTTATGGACGATTTGGAAGTTTTTAATGGAGGCCTGTGTGACTCTGCCATTGAAGTTGAGCACATGTGAAGCGGTTTCTTCATTCCACACCGGCGTCTTATTGCGCAGCTCTATCAGATTTTCCATATTTCTGTTTTGATGTCTCATGAGGAGGCCATCGTTTTCCTGTTGGGAAGCAGTGCATTCAGTTTTCATTAAAAAAAGGAAAAAATACAAATATTATCAAACACACACACACACACACACACACACACACACACGCACACACACACACACGCACACACGCACACACGCACACACACGCACACACGCAAACACACACACACACATGCACGCGCACGCATACACACACACACACACACGCACGCACGCACACAAACACGCACACACACACACACGCACACGCACACACACACACACACACACACACACACACACACACACACACACACACACACATACACACACATTTGATTAATAAAGCTACAGCAGGCCTCTCACATAATACATCCACTTAAAGACAGAAAATATTACTTTACAAGCTGTATTGTACATAAGTTATCTAATCATTTGCATATTATACAATAATAATAATAATCATCATCATCATCATACTGAAATTTATATAAAAACTGAATAAATAAATATTTACACATTCACATAAATAAATAAATAAATAAAATAATAAAATAAATAATAAATAATAAAATATATAATAAATAAGTAAATAAAATAAAATGAAATAAAATGGGCTCAAATATCTGTGATTTCCTCGAGAGCAGATTCCTTGTGGGTCTATACAAATTATATAAAATATTATATTATTACATTTCTATAAATAAATGTAATTTATTATTTAAATATCTGTTTCAATATTTGTTTGTGTGTTTTACTTACACTACGTGGTCGTATGGGGACTCGATCACCATCTTTGTTCATGCCAGGTATAACTATAATCATTCTCCTTGGCCCTTTCATGCCCAAAACATTTGTTTCCTAAAGCCACAATACAATATAAAATGAATATTATGACATATAACACACACATTGAGTAATGTATAAGTGCTTTAGTGGATATTATTGTCTTACGTAGATGATGGCTGCTAATTCCTGCCGTGCGTTAGACATGTCCGGCAGAGCTCTGTCCGGATGCAGTGCATTATCAAACACAGTGAACTTTGTTCCCATCAGATTTGACCTGAAATGTAAGAGCAAATATCATTGAATTGATGTGTGATAAACCTATAAAAGAGTCCTATGTGAAGAGCAGCTTTAAATGGACAGTTCATAGCAAAAATGCTATGAAAATTCTGTCATCATTTATTCATTTGTTTCAGACATGATTGTATTTTGTTCCTCTGTTGAGCACAAAAGAAGATATTTTGAAGAATGTTGGAAGCCACTGACTTCCATATAGTATTTCATTCCTACAATGGATCTCAATGGCTACCAGTTTCCAACATTTTTCTAAATATCTTCTTTTGTGTTTGACAGAAAAGCCCCTAAGCATAACCCTAACTCATTAACCAATTTAATTAAATGGTTGGTAAATTTTTAATTTTGGATGAATCCAATGTATCCCTTAAAGTCAGCATTAAATCAAAATGTACTGCTCTTATTTTGATATGTAATACTTGTCGTGTTTATTATTAATGATTGATCTATGCACTTTACTATTTTGTAAATATTCATGTGCCCAAGTAATCTTTAATCAAATATCATAACCTAAAAAAACTTATCTTCCTGTCACATGTGATGGCGCGAGAGTACAGCTATTGGTGAATTAAAATATATGTATTTATTTATTTTTATTAGGGTGAGAAAGTACTGAAAATGTATAACTTTATAAAAGTAAAATATATATATTTTTTATGTTTAATAAATGTTGGTGTGGGAAAGTACATTCTGAAATGTTAAATAATTTAATATTCTGTACTGCTCACTGGTGTTTGGTAAAAAAAAAATTGAAGGAATAAAATGTAAAGCACTTTGTGGGCTCTATTTTAACGATCTAGGCGCAGAGTGCATGGCGCAAAAGCATAAAGGGCATGTCCAAATCCACTTTTGCTATTTTAAGGACGGAAAAATACGCTTTGCGCTTGTGCTTATTCTCTTAATGAGTTATAGGTGTGTTTTGAGCATAACGTGCATTAAACCAATCAGAGTCTCGTCTCCCATTCCCTTTAAGAGTCACTTGCGTCCCGCCATGGTGCATTTGCTATTTACATGGCGGACTTTGTAAGTGGAAAAACTGAACGCTTCACTAGCGAGAAAACAGTTAAAAAGACCATCTGCAGCGCGAGGATAAAGAACCAGCCTCCTCCATTAGGCCTTTACTTTCACTTTCTCTTTCTCTCTTTTGTGGATAAGAAAAAACGGTGTTGTATGCAGAGACATTCATTAGCCTACATATTTCATTTCGTTTGTTAAGCGCAAAGATTTGTTTTAAAACTATTTCTAAATTCAGTTCTAATTTCCAGCAAATGTATAAATGAACAATAATAATGAAGTGTGGTCAGAAAACTGGTGGTTTTTATATTTATGTAGAAAATAATAATTTTTGTAATATTTTAATCCTTTAATTCTTTTTCATTTGTAAAGATATTTGTGTGTTGCTGTACATCCTGTGTGTATTAAGCAATGTGTAAGCGAGGTGCACAACTAACGTGCTCTGCATTGGACTTTCGACCTGTTTTCAGCTGGTCAATTGCACAGTCTATTTTAGCTCCTAAAAATAGCAGCGCGCCAACAATGCGCCTTAACACACCTCCTTTCTAGACCGAAACACCCATGGAAATGGATTTACTATTTAAACAACGTGGCGTAAAACGGGAAAATTAAGGTTGCGTTGGTCTGAAAATAGCAACACGTCAGGGCAAGCACGTCTTACGCCTTATTGCACCGGGTGTATGATAGGGCCCAATGTCTGTGAAAGGTGCTATATAAATAAACCTTTACTTACTTAAATAAAAATAAATAAATATAATCTCTTATATGGGCCTCACGGTGGCGCAGTGGGCAGCACAATCGCCTCACAGCAAGAAGGTCGCTGGTTCGAGCCTCGGCTGGGTCAGTTGGCATTTCTGTGTGGAGTTTGCATGTTCTCCCCGTGTTCGCGTGGGTTTCCTCTGGGTGCTCCGGTTTCCCCCACAGTCCAAAGACATGTGGTATAGGTGAATTGGGTAAGCTAAATTGTCTGTAGTGTATGAGTGTGTATGGATGTTTCCCAATGATGGGTTGCGGCTGGAAGGGCATCCGCTGCGTAAAACATATGCTGGATAAGTTGGCGGTTCATTCCGCTGTGGCGACCCCAGATTAATAAAGGGAGTAAGCCGAAAAGAAAATGAATGAATGAATGAATAATCTCTTATATGTGAAAGTGCTGGCACTCCTTCACAACTGAGTGCAAACTGACATTCAAATCTGCCTTCATTTTTTGCAGACGCCCACCTTCCAGTGATCCAATCAACTCAATCAAGCAGAATCAAGAATCAAGCCCCGCCCTAAATACTTTCCCATTTCAAAAGCCGTTGGATATATGCCACAATATGGAAAAAAGTAATATTGCAACTTCTGTTTCATGCTGACTTTAAAGTCCGCTTGAAATCAAAATTTACAATATTTAGAATTATTAATCCGTGCAAGTTAATCCGCTGAAAAAAATGTATTTGTTTTGGTAATCTTCAATGAAATTCTGACCATTTGCTTCTGCATTTGGAGTGGCAGTCCTTCTGTTGACGTCAACCTAAGGGTTTCCATAGCAATTGCATATTAATAGGTTGTTTGCAATCACGTGGTTCTGGTGACACGCGAAATTCAGATGGAGGGCAGGAAGTAAAAAACTGAATCTTCTGTCTTTATAAAAAAAAAGGTACTTTTTAATTTTAATTTGCATTTTGAAAATGTAATGTTTGGATATTTTAATTATGATAATCTGAATAACGAAGTTTTTGTTATTAACCTATTTATTTTGTTGATTAAGTTCCATATTCATAAGTGTAAATTTTCCAACAAAAAACCCTGTTTTACTTTGTTTTATATGGAACTGAAAAATTACTTCTGTACTATTCAGCATAGTGCTAATAGAAAGGCCATTAAAACTGCCCATTTGTGCTCTAGTTTCAAAATCTTTGATTAATGTAAAGGTCCTGCCTGTTTGTAATTGTAAGAATTTTATTTAATTATTTATATTCTTGTTTTTTGTGTTTGTTTTGTTTATTTTTTGTACTATTATTATTATTTACCTTCTATCACCCTGGCATTAGTTTGTTTGCTATATTGTCATGTATGTGTTGTTTAAAGCATAATAAAACATTTATTTTTAAAAATGAAAAAAAAGTAAAAAACTGAATGGGAGACATAGAGGAAAGTCCGCATTTTTGCGATTCATACCATATTTCAAAGGAGATATAAATAGAAATAACCACATATGTTGGGCATAATCCTTATATCATGAAGAGGGCTGAGTTTTCTGCTGAACTAAAATATATTTGCCTGTCATCGAGGCGCTAGATACCGTATAAGCTATTACGTTACATGAAAAAATACTATAGTAGTTACTATATTGTTTGGAAGCATACTATAGATAATTACTTGAATTAAACTGTCGTAGTAATTATATTGTTTCTGTGGTACAACACAACTGTAGTGATGAACAAATTATTCAATAGGCTTCAGTTCTCTACGCTATAATTATACACCATCACAATGCACCACAGTTTACACTAACGTTACAGTATTTATTACAGTTTATCAGTTTACTATTCTACAGTATTCTGTAGCACTCATTAACAAAGTTGTACACATTATACACTTTACTGTGTGGTTCAAAAACATGTTTATTATAAATTACTATAGCTTTTCCCCATGCGGATATCTTTCAGACATCACGAAATAGCAAATGAAAGCATACAAAAGCGTGGACGCATACTCTACATTATTATTTATTTTGGTAAGGGGGGAAAAGTGCTCCACAATTATAACAGTCTAATTTTGTCACAAGGGTTGCATTTATTTTTTGTTCTGTTGATGAACTTGCCATCAACAAACATTCACCGCTGCTGCACATATAGACGTTAACGTTACGGTTGTTTATTTCCGTCGAAACGCCGACTTGGATTATTGCAAAACAAGACGGAGATTTCATTGCAGCGATGACATGGCAGGGTACTTAATTTATACTCTCCTGGATTTTGTATAAGTGTGGTGGTGTTTGTATCAGATTTTTCATATAAGACATTAACATATTTATAAACACAGCTAGGCCTGTATATAATCTTTATTGGTGCTGTCAAACGAATTATCGTGTTCAAAAAAACTTTGTACACATGAATGTATTGAAAAAATGTTTATTACATGCCGCGTCTTCTTTCGTTTTTAAGCCAGTTTCTTGACCTTTCCCCCCTTTATGAACAAAAACTTTTGGAAGTCTATAAAAGCTGTTCAACATGTCTTATTTCGGCCGATTTAAACAATTATAAGCAACATAAAACATAAACATTTTGATGTTCAGATAGTGATTCCTATGTAGAAGAATCACTTCCTGGCCTCCATCTGAATTTCGCGCGTCATCAAGGACGTCATGTGAAAACAACCTATACCCTCTCTTACCATTAATAGGAATGATGTGCAAAAGAAAGTTCCAACCCCTACTCAATATTCCATACATCTACATACTGATATAAAGGTTTCAGCAACTTCTGGTTTACAAAGACTTTAAATTGTGTTAATGGTAATGGTCAGCACTCACTGACCTGAGCTTCCCAACAAAGTTTTCTCCTCCTCTGGAAAGGTCAGTGGGGTCGATGGAGATCAGGTAGTTTGAGGTTGTGCTTTTTTTCCTTTTCCTTCCCGCTAACAGAAACACCTGGATGTAGGACAGATATCAGAACAACAGGTTACATTAAAATTACCATTATTTTAGACTGAAAAGCACAATTTAACCGATTATTATTTTAACCGTGTGAAATATTCTATGGTTGCTTAAATAGATCAGTATTGATAGGTGACCCTGGAGCATGGCTATACTTAAAGTCTTAAGTTGCATGGGTATATTTGCGGCAAGCAAAATTATACTTTTTTATGCCATAAATCATTAAAATATTAAGTATAGATCATATTCCATGGATATATATGTTTTGGTAAATTTCCTACTTTAAATATATAAAAATTACATTTTTAAATTTAGTAATATACATTGCTAAGAACTTAATTTGCATTATTTTGAAGGCCATTTTGGCGACACAGTGGCTCAGTGGTTAGCACTGTCAATTGAATAAACTAAATTGGCCATAGTGTATGAGTGTGTGAATGAGTGTATGGATATTTCCCAGTATTGGGTTGGGGCTGGAAGGGCATCCGCTGTGTAAAACATATGCTGCATAAGTTGGCGGTTCATTCTGCTGTGGCGACCCCTGATGAATAACTGGACTAAGCCGAAGGAAAATGAATGAATGTAAGAATAAAGGCCATTTTCTCAATATTTATATATTTTTTGAACCATCCGATTCAAGATTTTCAAACAGTTGTATATGCCAAATACTGTCATATCCCAACAAAGTGCAGTATACATCAATGGAAAGCTTATTTATTTTCAGCTTTCTGGTAATGCATAGATCTCAAATTCCCAAAATTGACACTTTTGACAGGTTTTGTGTATAACAAAAACTTTTAGATTCAGTACAAGCTAAGTGCTACAGAATCAACACTTTCTGTGACAGGTCAACCCCATAATAATTTGTTTAAATTACATAAAAATGACAAAAGACTTAAAATGGAAGTCTATGATAAATAAAGTTTCAATAACAGTAATATTCATTCATTTTCCTTCGGCTTATTCCCTTTTTCATCAGGGGTCGCCACAGTGGAATGAACCTCCAGCTATTCTGTCATACGTTGTACGCAGCGGATGCCCTTCCAGCTGCAACCCAATACTGGGAAACACCCATACACTCTCTTATTCACACACTATACACTCATACACTATCCCCAATTTAGTTCATCCAACTCACCTATAGCGCATGTGTTTGGACTGTGGGGGAAACCAGAGCACCCGGAGGAAACCCACACCAACACGGGGAGAACATGCAAACTCCACACAGAAATGCCAACTGGCCCAGCCGGGACTCGAACCAGTGACCTTCTTGCTGTGAGGTCACAGTGCTAACCACTGAGCCACCATGCTGCCCATATAACAGCAATATGCAGTTAGTAATTTTGATAAAGTAATAATATATAATAATTATTCTTCATCACAAAAATAGGTCTAAATCATCCTAATATTAAAATGCAACATGAAAACGTGATTCTTGCTTTTCAGACCAACACTTCTAAATGATTTTGTAGTAATTTGCATACAACCCAAATTAAAATAATTATGCACTACTGTTCAGCTTTCAAGCAGAATCCCCTTTCCCAGTGATGGGTTGCAGCTGGAAGGGCATCCGCTGCGTAAAACATATGCTGGATAAGTTGGCGGTTCATTCCGCTGTGGCGACCCCAGATTAATAAAGGGATTAAGCCGAAGGGAAAATGAATGAATGAATGTTCAAAAGCATGAGGCCAGTAAGGTCAGTAAATCAAAATATGCAGTAAAGACATAATAATGTTAACATATATATATATATATATATACACAAAACCACTGAATTACTACATGAAGCAGCACTTACAATTGTTGAAGCTTTTGTTATAATAATATTTCTGGAGCAAATCAGCATAATAAAACTATCTCTGAAAGATCACGTCACACTGCCGGAACAGATTACATCTTAAAATATTAAATGAAATGTAGAATTCTATACTGATTTCAATGTATTGTTGATCAAACTGATTCAGCCTAAATGACTTTTCTGAAAATTGTGCATGGATAAATACAGAAGATGTCGTACTTTCTTCTCGTTGTCCAGATGCAGGTAGTATGTTGGGTAAAGGCCTTTGTCCATCCCTCTCTTGTCACGGGTCACTTTGCACTTCACTGTGACTCCTTGTTCTGCAGGTTGAAGCACAAACTCCTCCAGATTGTCAAACTCGATGACTGGAGAAGGTGCTCGCTCCTCCTTCAGAGGAATACGAAAAAAAAAATTTCTCCGGTGACTTTATACCACCCCAAATGAACATTTACTTTGCATCTACTAGTATAAATCATAATGAATTTAAACTGCTATCTTCATACTGTGGTAACATGATGAATTCACCTTTTTGCCTTTTTTCCCTTTGCCCTTTTTCTTTTTCTGCGTCACTTCTGAATCAGAGTCTTCAGTCTCTTCTGCTTTCGCAGAACCTGAGGAAGCAATCCAAAAATGTAAACAATAATAATTCCTTACATTTATATAGCGCTTTTCTAGACACTCAAAGCGCTTTACACATTGGGGGAATCTCCTCATCCACCATCAGTGTGCAGCATCCACCTGGATGACGCGACGGCAGCCATATTGCGCCAGACCGCACACCACACACCAGCTGATTGGTGGAGAGGAGACAGAGTGATGAAGCCAATTATGATATGGGGATGGTAATGCGGCCATGATGGACAGAGGCCAGTGGGCAAATTTGGCCAGGATGCCGGGGTTAAACCCCTACTCTTTTTCGAAGGACATCCTGGGATTTTTAATAACCACAGAGAGTCAGGACCTCGGTTTAACGTCTCATCCGAAAGACGGCGCTCACTGAGCAGTATAGAGTCCCCATCAATGTACTGGGGCGTTAGGACCCACACAGACCACAGGTTGAGCGCCCCCTGCTGGTCTCACTAACACCACTTTCGGCAGCAACCTAGCTTTCCCATGTGGTCTCCCATCCAGGTACTGACCGGGCGCAGCCCTGCTTAGCTTCAGTGGGCAACCATGTGAGAGTTGCAGAGAGGTAGCTGCCGGCAGGAATAACTATTCATGTGTATTTAATTTCTAAACTGATTTTGTATGTGTTAAAGTTTGTGATGAGTGAGATTTGTGAGTACTGTTTGCTTTGTTTGAGTTACTTTTGTTCTACTGGCTCGTTTGACCTTTTTGCCTGTTGACACTGATTTTTGGATTGTCCCTCAATTGTGGTTGCTTGTTCTGTAAATAGTTTGTAAATAGTGTATATAATATTGGGATAGTAATGCGTCTGACGCCGTTTCATTTGTAAAACCTTTTGATCTCTGTTTTTGTGTTAGGTAGTTAGGATAGTTGATTGTATTTTCTTGTCTTTCATCTTGATCAGGTAAAGAAGAAATTTTAAATAAAGGAATTTTTGTTTGTTATTTTGCCCTTGTCAGCTCCCGAATTCAAACCCCCAATAAATTTGGTTTTCATATTTTCTTTGTCTTGTCTTTCATGTTGCGCACCTTCCCTAGATGGTGCGCAACATTCCATGGTACAGAATAAAAGTATATTTCTTTAATAAAAAAAAAAAAAATGCTATTCCAGAATAAAACTACTTAAACTGAAATCAATTTATGCAACATGTTAAAAAAATAGCTTAAAATCTGCTTATTCTGCATCATTGTTTGGATCATAATTAAAAATCAGTGGTTGCCTCTAATAAAAAATGGCCTTGATTTTTTTATATGAAGAGATTTATTTTATTTGTGTTAATTACTTTATTTGGGGTTCATTTAAAAATGTTATATACATAATTTTATTTATTTCATTATAAATATATATTTAAATTTCACAAAGAAACGCATAGGAATAGTCTAATTTAAAAATGTCATAATGGTATAATGCTTTAAATCTCATTCATTCATTTTCCTTCAGCTTAGTCCCTTTATTTATCAGGGGTTGCCACAGCGGAATGAACCGCCAACTTATCCAGCATATGTTTTACACAGTTTTACACAGCGGATGCCCTTCCAGCTGCAACCCAGTACTGGGAAACATCCATACACTACACTGAGTGTGTATAGGCGACAGTGCTAACCACTGAGTCGGCCCTGCTTTAAATCTCATATTATTTAAAAAAAAAAAAATCATGAGAAATTCGAATCACCACTTGCATTATGAGTTGAGTGAATTAGGACATCTCTAATGTCAACAAGTCCATATCATGGACCCTTTTCACATTTCCTTTTCACACTTCATCATAGTTGATAAACTTAGAGCGCAGTGAATGGGAGATTATAACAAATAATGTTTTTGAATTCATATTTGCTCAAATAATAAAAGAAAAACTCAATGATAGTGTTATCAAGACTTTCAGAAAAAGGAAAAACAATTGTGTGATACTATAATGTATAATGTGTGATAATGGCAGCCAGAAGAGAGATCAGTGTCAAAATGACTGTCCTGCCCTCATAGACGCTGCATTAAGTTGCGGTCACACTGCACTTTTCTCCCCATAGACTTCCATTCATACGCACGTGAATGCGACAGACTGGAAACACAAGCTTGTGCGACAAGTTTCGCAGTTTGCTGCATTGCAAAGTTCAAGCTTAGTGAACTCTGACCTATTCTGACCTCACGTGACTGCGTGAGACCAATCGAAGAACAAAACATGACCTCAGTGTACAGAAATTTAAAATATGGACCAATCGCTCATATATTTTTTTCTAATCGTCTTGTTTAATCCCGCCCCTTTTCGCAGTAGCGTACGACAGAATTTCGCATGCTCAAACTCTAGTGTGACCGTGGCATAACAAACACTTAACATAATTAGTTTTTTTGTAATTTGATGTAAAGATGATATAATAAAAAGTATAGCTTTATAAATGTACATACGTTTAAAAAATTCTATATATAAAAAATTTTCAAGGATTTAAGTTGCTGGTGACCATTAAATGTGTCATCGTTATGTTATGAAAAGGGTCCATTACGGGTTAATAAAGGACCAGGCCTTACTTTTGGTCTTTTTTGTCTTTTTGTCCTTGTCTCCTCCGGTCTGAAACATGGAGGCTGTGTTTGAGCTGCTCTTCTTCTTGGTCTTGCTGGTTTTGGTTTCAGGTTCGCTCTCTTCTTCACTCTCGGATTTGGCCGCTGCGTCGAGCCACATTATCAAATGCATATATTATTCGGAATCATAAAACAGACACGCATAGAGCAAAGCTCTCAAACTTTACCTTTCTTTTTACTCTTGGTTTCAGGCTTTTCTCCATTTATCTGAAACATGGAGGCGGGTTCCTTCTTCTTGGTTTTAGATTTTCCTTTACTGTCTGCATCCTCTTTGGCATCTTCATGATCACATACATACATATCAATTTGATAAGTAAATGTTCTTGAACTTAAGACCAGGGGCCAGATTAATTAAAGCACCAGATTCAACTATGGTAAGGTCCATGCAAATTTAACCTGTTTTAAAACATTTTAGTAAATTTGAGTAATTTTAATTCATTTTTTTAAGTAATCTGGCCCCTGACAATAGAAAATATGATGCATTTCAGTAGCTCCTGCAAACTGAGCGCACCTTTTGATTTGGACTTCTTGTCTTTTTCTTTTTCTTTCTCTTTTTCTTTTGCTTCAGAGCTTTCTTTTGCAGGCTTTTTCTTCGTCTTCTTTTGAGGAGTAGTCTCTCCATCTTCATCATCATCATCATCGTCCTCTGTAGAACCTGTTTTAATAGAGCCTTTTAATGTCATTGCAAACAATTTATATGGGCTACATTTAACCAAAAAAATTAATTTAGTAATGTTCAACTTCATTTGTTTGTTTAAAATCAGCCCGTATAAACTGTTCGCAACCACTTACCTTAAAACAAATTTAGTAAATCCAATGAATCACTTTTTTCAGTGAGGAGGGTTAACATCCACATTTTGTTTTCATGTGTGTATATCAGTCAGTCACTTACTCTTCTTCTTCTTCGGGGCACTTTTGGCTTTCTTCTTGGTTTCCTTCTCCTTCTCTGTTGATTCCTTGTCCTTGTCTAATTTCTTCTTCTTCGTCTTCTCTCCGTCTACGGGTCATTGAGAGTCTGTGAGTGAGCATGTGAACACTGCTGTAATAAGACAGATAATAAGATGACATCTGCATTACTCTGAGTGGCAGGACTGCTCTCCGTCGAATGATCGCCGCTCTTCTTAATCTTCGTCTTCTTGGGTTTGGCTTCACTTCCATTGGTCTCCGCTGGAATCGACTCTGGCTTCTTCTTTTTGGGCTTCTGCAGTAATCTGATGTGTGGAGTCATAAAGTCTCATTATTTTAATATACATGTTAGAGACTATAGCTATAAAAAAATAAGCAGAGTTATAAAGTTAGATAACTCACCAGTGAGGATAAAAGGGAAAGCAATCAATAGAAAAGAACATCACTGTCAGTGTATTTAGGCCATTCAAAAGCTTATTCTGCATATATTTTGCTTCAAACATCCATGCCATATTTATCTGATATTAAGTATGTTATGCAGTATTGCTGAAATGTATTTTATGTAATTATTTTAAATGATGTCAGTTAAATGTATGCAAACAGCATTCAAAACACATTAAGTAACATGCACATAATTAATATAAATATTGGAATATATTAGAAATATTACACACACAATAATTTATTAGTATGGTGTAGGGCCTTCTTTTGCAGCCAGTACAGCATCAATTGATCTTGAGAATAACAGATACAAGCCCTGCACTGTGGCCAGAGGGATTTTGAGTCATTCTTCTTGCAGAATAGCAGCCAGGTCATTACGTGATTCTGGTGGAGGAAAACGTTTCCTGACTCAATCCTTCAAAATACCCCAAAGTGG
Source organism: Danio jaintianensis (assembly GCA_903798115.1). Taxonomy (NCBI): domain Eukaryota; kingdom Metazoa; phylum Chordata; class Actinopteri; order Cypriniformes; family Danionidae; genus Danio; species Danio jaintianensis. Next base: position 1,687,237 of record CAIGQV010019356.1, read on the forward strand.
CTCAATAATATTTAGATCTGGTGACTGTGCAGGCCATGGGAGATGTTCAACTTCACTTTCATGTTCATCAAACCACTCTGTCACCGGTTTTGCTGTGTGTATTGGTGCATTATTTTTTGAACTCTGATATATCACCCATAATGTTGTGTGCATTGCAATATTTTAAGCAAAACTGTGCTATTTCTGCTAAATAATCCTTCACACTCTGCTCTTACTGGTGGAAGTGCAATCAATGAAGATTGGCCACCAGGCTCCTCAAATTCGTCAACTGTCTTTGCTCAAAGACAGGCTAATGGTCGCCGACGCGCTGTCTCTCAGAAATTATAAATATTTTAAAATAG
>CAIGQV010019356.1:1687977-1701151 GCA_903798115.1 Danio jaintianensis
TGGATAAGTTGGCGGTTCATTCCGCTGTGGCGACCCCAGATTAATAAAGGGACTAAGCCGAAAAGAAAATGAATGAATGAATGAATGTTTAATATCATCACAAGTAACATTAATAAGATATATTTATGGCTGGAAGTGTGTCTGTATTAAAATCTTTGCAATTATTTTCCTGTAAAGCTAGAAATACCTCATCATAACTCTCTAATCTAGACTTGTGACATCATCAACCAGTATTATAATGACTGTAATTGTGTTTGTTTATTAGTAATGTCAAACAGATTCACTGAAATCTATTCTAGCAAATGAATATTGCAAACAATCTCCTAGGCTAATCAGTGTTCAGATCGACGGGTATGCTAGTGAGAAATAACAACAACAGTTGTGGAATCAATCAATAAAGCCAAACTCACCTTTTCGGCGGACATGTTTGTATCTTGAGGATGTATCCAGTAAATGTAAAGGTGTTGCCGCTTGGGTGGTGTTGTGAAAGTGTGCAGCTTTACTCAATGAACCTCCATCAGCAGAAAGTGCTAAGCGGATTTGACCTGCACTGACTGCCATCTGTTCAGTCCAGATCCAACACTGCCAACAGATCATCTGCTCATTAACCACAGCTTCTCATTAATAATGGAAGAAGAATACAAGATAATCTTCAACTCAAATAAATGATTTTTGCTGCTTAAATAAAATAAATAAATAAATATAACTCATTCATTCATTTATTTTCCTTCAGCTTAGTGCCTTTATTCATCAGGGGTCGCCACAGCGGAATGAACTGCCAACTTATCCAGCATATGTTTTACACAGCGGATGCCCTTCCAGCTGCAACCCAGTACTGGGAAACATCCATACACACTCACACACATACACTACGGCCAATTTAGTTTATTCAATTCATCTATAGTGCATGTGTTTGGACTGTGGGGGAAACCGGAGCACCCAGAGGAAACCCACACCAACACGGGGAGAACATGCAAACTCCACACAGAAATGCCAACTGGCCCAGCCGGGACTTGAACCAGCGACCTTCTTGCTGTGAGTGCTAACCACTGAGCCACCGTGCCGCCCCAAATAAAACTCAAACTAAACTAATGTATTGAAATTGCTGATAATTTTATTTTTTGTATTATTATTATTATCATTAATTCTAATTGCCTAGAAAATAAATAAAAAGAAAAAAAATTGATACTTTCAGTTTGATTTGATTTATGTTTCCTTTTTTCATATAATTTAACTCATATTTTTAGTTTTATTCTTTATCATCTGGCCATCAAGATCATCCAAAATCATAAAGATCAGCATCTAGTGATCCAGACCTACAGCTGAATACCATGCATGATAAACATGTTAAATATGTCAGTAATCTCATTAATAATGCACGTTGCTCTAATAATTCATATAAACACTGGGATTTCTCACAATTACACATGATCCACAATAATGGTTTAAACCTGAATGTATAACTCACCTGTCAGGTTTAAATTTAGTTGAATGAGTCACGTTTTGAACACTCCTACTGACACGTTCAACAAACATTTACAGTTGCTTCACTACTATACACCTGTTCATCACAAACACTTTACTGCATTCCTAGAAATTCTATGCAAAACAGGTGAGCTTGAAAATGCATGAATGATTCACCGTCATAGTATTATTACACCGTAAAAAAATGTTGCTGCCTTAAATATTTAAGTTGAATCAAATGAACTTCAAGTCGCTTCTCCTTATATCAATTAAATGGACTTAAAACATCACATTTAAATTTGCATAACTTAAAAAATAAGTCTGTAATATATACTGCTCAAAAAAGTTTATAATGTACCTCCATGTGTTCCCTTTATTTTTTAACAGTATATAAAAATATATATATACTGTATGTTGTCATGATGTTTTGAACGTACACTGTAAAAAGCGATTAGTTGAAAAGTAAGTAAACCCATCGCCTTCAAATTATTAAGTAAATGAGCTATGTGGGTGGCACGGTGGCTCAGTGGTTAGCATTATCACCTCAGAGCAAGAAGGTCGCTGGTTCGAGTCTCGGCTGGGTCAGTTGGCGTTTCTGTGTGGAGTTTGCATGTTCTCCTCGTGTTGGTGTGGGTTTCCTCCGGGTGCTCTGGTTTCCCCCACAGTCCAAACACATGCGCTATAGGTGAACTGGGTAAACAAAATTTGCCATATACACTGTAAACCCCGCTGTTGTCATTACTAAAGATATTAAGTTAATATAACTTGACATTACTTAAAATACCAAGTTTTGGCATCAAAACCTAAACAGGTGTGTTTAACTTACTCATTAGGCAGCAAAAAACTTTTTATTAATATTTTCGGTTCTCTGAACTTAACATTTAAATTTCTTTAAACGATTCACCATGTCTCTGTTTAAAATGATTGGTTGCGTTTGAAATTCTGCCTTGACAACCGCGCTGATTGGTCGATATATGGTATATGACACAAGGTGGTCATTTTGCTTGTGATGCTGAATTTTGCTGAAGCACAGCAGGAAAGAGGCACTACCTGAACCCATCTGACGAAAGAGAAAAGTTAAATTAGTAGATATTTAAATGCTTATATACATTTTTTTTAAATTGATATACATATTCAGTGGTTAGCACTGTCGCCTCACAGCAAGAAGGTCGCTGGTTCGAGCCTCGACTGGATCAGTTGGCATTTCTGTGTGGAGTTTGCATGTTCTTTCCGTGTTGGCGTGGGTTTCCTCCAGGTGTTCCGGTTTCCCCCACAAGTCCAAAGACATGCGCTATAGGTGAATTGGGTAAGCTAAATTGTCCATAGTGTATGTCCTGGTCCTCCAGGTTGGGGGTTGAGCGCTGGGCTAACGATCCATCTCGTAAAAATGAGATGTTACAAAACACCAACATGGTGCAGCTAAATATCAACTTCGATATAAACGGCCATGGGAGTAAGTAAAGAATATAAAAGCTGAAAAATGTGGAAGTTTAGTCTATTAGCCATTTTAAGTTATCTGTACCTAAATGTTTAATTACAGATAACTTAAATGTTTAAGTTAATTCAATGAAGAGACCTCATTTGGTCAACTCAATTAATTGAGTTGTAGATTTCCCGTTACTCAAACGAACTGAGGGAATCACTTTCCTCAAATCATTTGAGTAGTCTCAACTTATTAGGGTTTACAGTGTATAGTGTGTGAATGCGAGAGTGTATGGGTGTTTCCCTGTACTGGGTTCCGGCTGGAAGGGCATCCGCTGTGTAAAACATATGCTGGAATAGTTGGCGGTTCATTCCGCTGTGGCAACCCCTGATAAATAAGGGACTAAGCCGAGGGAAAATGAATGAATGAATGAGCTATGTGCATAATTATAAAAATTAAGTTAAGTGAACTTAACACTTCTAAGTTACAGCAGAAAAACGTAAATTTTTTGAGGAAAATCAACTTGTCATTTTTAAGGCAATGGGTTTACTCACTTTTTTAAGTAATCGCCTTTTGCAATGTATCCTCTTTTTTTTACAGTGCACCACATTAGTAAGTTCTCTCAATAGACATGAAGACTGTATAGTGAACTTTGACAGCAGCACTTGCTCAGGTCTAAGTGGGAGTCACGAATGCTGCCTGGAGCTGAACCAATAACCCGCAGGATGTGGAGCTTAGCGCTGGGTAAAGTGTGGAGCTTTCTTTTCTCCGTTATTGGTTTAGCTCTACTTGACCTGAGCAAAAACAGGTCATGACTGTCATTGAGAAAAGACTGAAAGCTCATGCAAAAGTGTCAGTATATCCAGTGTTAAAGGTCATGCATTACAAGTAACACAAGTTATGTAATCAGATTACTTTTTGAAGTATATTTAGTAAAATATGTGTAATGTGTCAAAGTAACTTGAGTTATGTAATTAGATTACTTTTTCATGTATAACTAAAACAAGTGTAATGTGTAGCGCATCAGATTACCTTTTTCAAGTAAATAAATTGGGAACAAGCATTACATGTAATGTGAGTTATGTAATAAGAATAGTTTAGTAAAGTTGGGGTGATGCATTACAACTAAAATTAGCTTTTTAATCAGGTAAATTTTTTCCAATTACTAGTAAAGTTGGGGTAATGCATTAAAAGTAACCCGAATTAGGTAATTAGATTACTTTTTCATGAATTATAAGTAACGAGAGTTATGTAATCATATTACTTTTTCCCCCTAACTAGTAAAGTTGGGGTAATGCACTACAAGTAATGTGGGTTATGTAATGAGATTTTTCTTTTCCAGTAACTAGTAAATTTTATATGATGTATAATGCTGTAAGTAACGTGAATTTTGTAATCTGATTACTTTTTCAAATAGCAAGTAAAGTTGCTTTATGAATTATAAGTAACGAGAGTTATGCAATCATACTAACTAGTAAAGTTGGGGTAATGCATTACAAGTAATGTAGGTTATGTAATCAGATTACTTTTTTCCAGTAACTAGTAAATTTTACATGATGTATAATGCTGTAAGTAACGTGAATTTTCTAATCTGATTACTTTTTCAAGTAAATAGTAAACTGGGATAATGCATTACAAGTAACATGAGTTATGTAATCAGATTACTTTTTAAGTAACTATTAAAGAAACAAATAATTTTTTAATTTCCAAGAAAATATATATATAAAAAATTCAAAAGCTACTTTTTAAAACAGTAATGTCTGTTACTTTGCTATGACATTTATCAAGTGCACTATCAAGTGTGGTGTGTAAACATAATTAATGCAGTTCTAGCCTAAATGTACACATGTATTTACTCATCTTACCTGCACAAAAACAGATTCAGCATCTCTTAAGCTGAATAAAAACTCTGGAAGTAAAACTTGGACCTGTCATTGCAGAAGAGATTTCTTTTCATGCATTCTATTCTTCATGTAATCCAACTGTACAGATGTGTCTTTATATTCCCTTTAGTCCAACGTCTACTCACTTCACATTTCACGTTTGATATAACAGAACTTACATTTGTCAAAAATAAAAGCTTTTTATGCATTTTATTAAAAAAGCAAGCATTTGAAAAAAGTAACCCAAACATTACGTAAAAAGTAATGTACTTTTCTTAAAATTTAAACACACAATATTGAAATATTTTACATTTTCCCTAACACTGAGTATATCACTCATTCATTCATTCATTCATTCATTTTCCTTCTGCTTAGTCCCTTTATTCATAAGGGGTCGCCACAGCGGAATGAACCATCAACTTATCCATCATATGTTTTACACAGCGGATGCCCTTCCAGCTGCAACCCAGTATTGGGAAACATCCATACACACCCATACACACGCATACACTACGGCCAATTTAGTTTATTCAATTCCCCTATAGCGCATGTGTTTGGACTGTGGGGGAAACCGGAGCACCCGGAGGAAACCTACGCCAACATGGGGAGAACATGCAAACTCCACACAGAAATGCCAACTTGTCAAGCCGGGACTCAAACCAGCGACCTTCTTGTTGTAAGGCGACAATGCTAACCACTGAGCCACCCTGTCACCCACACTGAGTATATCACATTATATAAATAGGATTTGCACCCACATTCTCATTTAACTTCTAGCATCAAATTTTCACTATATCATCAAAAAATATCTCATATGATAAAATACTAAAGTAAATAGTAAAGTATAGTAAATACTATAGTGTTTTTGAACTATACTATAGTAAAGTACTTGAATAAATCTGTTGTGGCAATTCTATAATTGCTATTGTAATTTAATAATTTCAATCACATAAACAAATGACTTAATACTATACTAAGTTTTCTACAATTACAGGGTATATTATACTATACAGTTCACCACAGTTTACTGTAGTAACAAAGCATACTGCAGCATTTATTACAATTTACCAGTTCACTCTATATTTAAATTTACAGTATGCTGTATTGTTCATTAAAGTGTTGTAAATACTATAATATATACAATATAACACACTTTACTGTAGTACGGTTCAAAGCAATAGTATATCCATAATATATATAATATTTACATACAGCATATAATCACTATAGTATTTTTCACAGGATTGCATTTGCCTTTTTTACATGCATGTTTGTTTATTTTAGTAGCAGACACTTTCAAATTGACTAACAAAATTCACCGGATAAATTTGATCAGATTAATGTTACGATGTGTTTAGTTATTTAATAGCTTTATATCCCCTTTGCATCATAGTCATGAGTTAATATCCACCACCAATAATTATGATATTGTTATAATTGTCATATTGCACCACCTATAGGCAAGTAAAAAAACACAGATGTGGAGTATAAGTTAATTTAAAATGCTCTTAAATTGGATTCAACACTTATTTTAACTGTCTAATATGCAAACATATACAATTACATATATATGTGTGTGTGTTATTTATATTAATATTTAATTACATTAAAAAAATCAGCTCTAATTAATTGCATTTATTCAGATGAATATCCCTTTCTAGACATAAAGTTAGAATAAATTAAATAAATGAATCGAAACTGGCGCCATGTAAATTTAGGTTATTTTTTCCTCATTTAAATTCATATTTTATCATTATTAATATAAATGTTTTAAAAATATATGCATTAAATAAATTAGTGGACTGTAAAAAATGAAAAATAGTGGACTGTAAAAAATACATAATACGTACATAAAACAAGACTACCATAGTACATTTTTAAAGAAAATATCATTTAAATTAAATATAATTACTTCAAAATATGTTTAAATCATGTTTAAGTATGCTACATTACACATACATGTTTAAATAAATGTTTATGTTTATTAAAAATGTGGTTTAAATTAAGTTAAATGTTACTTTTGCCATTTTTTGTAAAGTAAAACTCGTTTAAATGCTTATTTATTCAGTATATTTAGATGTAGACATAAGTTTCAACCAGTGGAAAGATGGCGCTGTTTCCTTCATTCTGTTCAGAGCTCATGACGTCACTGAGAGCTGGAGCTCAAGCTCTTAAAGAGACAGCGCAGTTTATTCACCAGATTACCAGTGTTATGACCAATCAAACTGAAGCACTGAAACTCTTTTTTTTTTTATCCTCTGAGAGTACATTTACTGACAGACTAACAAAGATCTATAGTAAAATATGTATACAAGTATATAATATTATACAGATATTATAATATACTAAGTATAATATATTGTTAATATATATGTATAATATATTGTTTTAAGTAACATTCATTCATTCATTTTCTTTTCGGTTTAGTCCCTTTATTAATCTGGGGTCTCCACAGCGGAATGAACCGCCAACTTATCCAGTATATGTTTTACGCAGTGGATGCCCTTCCAGCTGCAACCCACCACTGGGAAACACCCATACACTCCCATTCACACACATACACACTACGACAATTTAGCTTACCCAATTCACCTATAGCGCATGTCTTTGGACTTGTGGGGGAAACCGGAGCACCCAGAGGAAACCCACGCCAACACGGAAAACATGCAAACTCCACACAGAAATGCCAACTGACCCAGCCGAGGCTCAAACCAGCGACCTTCTTGCTGTGAGGAAACTGTGCTAACCACTGCGCCACTGCACCGCCCTGTTTTAAGTAACATACACTTCTTATAATTAATATGTAATTATTACATGATTTATTTGCATATGATCATACAGAATAAACACAGCTGCAATTGTGACTTAAATGTGTCCTATTATGCAAAATTCTCATTTGCACTGACGTGTGTCCAGTGTGTTTAAAAACAACCATACTATAATAATACAAATTCACCCACTGCTTTTCATAAAGCCAATAAATCAGAAACCGTGTATGAAAATATGCTGTTCCAGATTTCACCTATTGACCTTATTCTTCAATGTGGAAGTGCGCTTGTCTTTGCGATTGTTTTAGAACTTCCGATTTAGTCGCCTATGGGAGAAATGACTAGGAATAATAAACGGCAAAAAACGGTCAAACAAGTTGCTCTACAAACAAGTGTTTGCATGACTATACAGACAAAGTAGAATAATATAATAAGAAAATATCAGTTTGCAACATCAAGCAGCACAACGAGCCGTTTTTAACGTCTAAAAATGAATGGAAGTAAATGAGACCGGAAGTCTCGAGCCAAAATGATTCAAATGGCTGCGCCCGCTCGTACGCGGAGAATAAGGTGAATACTGCGCCAAAAAACATGTTTTTGTCCCCCAACCGATAATGATATTTTAACCAACTATAAACTTAAATGTTGTGTCCATTTGATAGTCCACATTCAATAAGACACTATGGAGTAGTAATACTCACATGCCATATGATGTCTGCCTCTCTGTGGTTGTGTGCTTCAGATGTATCCACTCAGAAAACAGTATATCAGGATGCATACAGAAAGAAACAAGGAAAAAAAACATGCACTTTAAATACATGGATCAAATAAAATGTAAAATGTAACGTAGTAACAATGAAGCCGAATGGCAAAATAGCTTTGTAAATTTCATGCACTAGACTTGCTGCTTGTTCAAACTACTTATTTAAAATGAGTTGAACCAACACAATTCTTGTGTTTTCTTTGGGGGGACAACTTAATTGTTTCATGTTTAATCTACTTAAAGGGCACCTAGTTTACCCCTTTATCCAGATTTAATATAAGTCTTTTGTGTCTCCAGAATGTGTCTGTAAAGTTTCAGCTCAAAACACACCATCAGATTATTTATTATACCTTTCAGAAGTTTGTAATTTTTAGCTCTGAGCATCTTGTAACTGTTTTTGTGGACTGTGCCTTTAATGCTAGTCCTCCCCGCCCACCGTTCCCACGTGCCTGTCAGTGTGCCTCAATCTCCGCCCTCGGCTGCCTCAGATAACAGACAGACATGAAGGAAGCAGATTATTTTTTTTAAATCAGATTCATTTACAAACATGTAATTGAAACATTTAATTTCAGTTTGCTTTTTTGGTAGCTCAGCAATAAAACAAACCAAAAAGATTACGTTAAATAAGAAATTACGATCTCTGTTAAAAGCATTCGATCCAACCCTTCCCATCATTCTCACTCTCTTCTCAGATGGGATGAGTGAAACCCATACGGAAGTAACTGAAACTGCAATTCATCGACTGGCCTTTGGGGGCTGGCTCCAGGAAATCCAGATGTTCTCTGACTGCAATGGTAAATTGGCCAATTTTACAGCTGATAAAAACATGTTTACAGCCTGGTACAAAAGATTGTTTTGGTTCATATAACTAATATTACCCTTCCTGACAACTGTGAGGGGGGTGAATTTTTTTAATAACTCATCCGTTTCGTTTTATTAAGTTATATTAAGTCTGCATAATTAAGGGCGTGGCCACTTGAGTGACAGCTAGGTCTCGCTGCTCGCTGTCACATCACCTCAGCTGATTCCTGATGATTAGCCGCTGAACTCGGCATATACATCATATTTTTGTTTTGTTTTATGTGGCTTTACACAACTGCCTTTTGGGATTATTTCCTACAATTATCATACAATATGGCATGCTGTGTGCACTCAATTGTGCTCACAAACCATTCAAGTTGCCTCCATTTCCCAGGTGAGTGACATTATATACTTATATACCATATCTATAAATGTATTTGTTTGATTTAAGATGATTTATCATTTATAATGTTCTTTAGACCTGTAAAGCACTCCAGAATCTGACAGATTGATTAGCTGTAGGCTATAAAACAGTCATCTGAAACGTTGTCATACAGTGTTATGCCTGGATTTGATCAATAGCCTTGCATTTACTAACACAGACTATATTTGAAGTGTTTGGAAGTAATTCGCGTTTTCCTCCTGTAGAAAAAACGTCATAAGAACAATGCTTAGTGGCTCAATGCATTGTAACAGTGTTTTTAAAAGGCTAAACACTTTATTGATATAGTACACAACCAAGCACATGTGGTCAGAACACAAACGCAGGTAATGAAGTATTAAGCGTTTCTCCCAAAAAAAAGCCTATCTAAGAAAAAAGCTAGCAGGCTTCTGTAGCTCCGCTCATGCTCCGCCTCTTTGCTCTTGTTTGGTATCCCCCGGTCGGTGCGATGACACGTGAACAAAATGGCGACGGTTGGCCACGCCTACTTGTAGCTTCTTTTGCGTTCTTCAGAAACCTATGGGTGACGTCACGGATACTACGTCCATATCTTTTACAGTCTATGGCCAAATCAAAGGTTACCATTGACCAACTTTGGCCCGCAGGCCCTAGTTTGGGCATCTCTGCTATAGAGCATTTGATTGGTCAGAAGATTTGATGAGAAACTGAAGTTTGAGGTTTGGATGTTTATATTCAATTCAAGTTTATTTATTTAAGTTTATTTGTGTCAAAGCAGCTTAACATAGTTCTAGTAAAGTCCAGATTTCAGAGTTGAAGTTCAGTTTAGTTTAGTTCCGAGTGGTTTAAATTTCACTGCTGAAAGTTCAAACACTGTAGAGCAAATCCACCGAAACCTAAATCAGGTTTATATCTTCTAAACACAAATTTTGTCAGTTTTTGAGCACTCTAACTTACAGATACCCTTAAGACTAACTGATATTAACATCTAAAAAATGTATTTTAATTTCAAGGGACTTTTATTATACACACTCTGGGGAAACTAGAGATCTCCGTAAAAACAATGAAGCATAATAAGAGTCTTTTTTGGTATTTATCAAGACCATACATAGTAGTATAAATAAGAAAAATTACAGTCTTACAGTCTTAACTTACAGAATTACAGTCTTAATTTTCTACTTTCAAACTTTCCCTTCAAAATAAAATAAAATTACACTTATTAATTAAAAACAAACATGTCCTCTGAAAAAGAGAAAACAAATTAAAAAATAATAATAATGTAATGTAAAAAAAAAAACAGATAAATTAAATAGGAGTCTTTTAAGGACAGGAGCAGTGTTGCCAGATTTCCCACCCAATTGGGCGGTTTTGAATTTGATTGTGCGGGTAAAAAATGGCATTGGCGGGTTGACAAAATTTGGGCGGTTTTGAAACGTAAATTTTATATGCAACTTATATAACAAAACATAACTGTGTGCTCCTTCTCCATTCAGTTAGTAGTGACCAGTGCATAGCGCAAACCGCTTGGGTCCACCCGCAAGAGGAGGTGAAGGAAAGTTGTATCAAAATCTGACTCCCCTTCGATTGCACGAGCATTAAGCAGCGCCTGCAGTTAAACTCACAACGGTTTATCATAACACTTATCGATCATTTTTTCCGCAATTGACAGCAAGAACAAACATAGAAGCCTTGTCTGATTGACAAGCAGCACCTAATTATGTTCAAAAGAATTTAAAACGCTAAACGGGACAAATTCATACCCCATTGTGTAATCTACACAACAATAAGTGCAGTGTGTGGGTGAGAGGGGGCAGTGTTTCAATGTGATCCGGTTATGTTGTGGTTCTGTGACTGTTGGTGTTGGTTAAACAATTATGACAGTTAAGGTAACTAGGTCAATTTCGATTTAAACAAATTAAAATTTTATTAAATATTTTTCAAATATTTTGTGCGTTTGGGTGGGTTTTGGACAGCTTTTGGGCTGGAAAAAGTCAGCTATGTCTGGCAACACTGGACAGGAGCTCACTCTGGGTTTAAAACGGCACACACTCACTGTCCTGTCTTCACCAAACAAACAATGAGGAAAACCCGTAGAGATGTGGGTCAGAGGAGTGCACTCGCTCCTGAGGGATGTGTGTGTGTGTTTGCGTGTGTGTGTGCATGTGTCAAACCAAACAAAGGCAACAGGATACTGTCCCACTGTAAAACAAATGCAGCAAGTCAGGAATACACTGCCAGATGAACATGAAAGTGTCCTGCTGGCCTCCTTTCACACTATAAGGCTTTTCTCATGATGCATTGGCCTCCGTCAGAACAATAGTATAGGAAGGAAATTAGTTTTTATAGTGCTACTTGGCTATGCAAATCCTGCTCCCTCTTTTACAGGGTTTCTATGAGGTTACAAAGTGTTTGCCATTGCGCTGCTCTGCAGATGCTCAGGGTGGTTGCTAGAGTGTTGCAACAACTTTGTCTACAGTTTGCAAAATAACAAACTGCCCACTGCCCCTACCCATCTTGTGCTCTCATTGGCTCTCTCATTTTTCAGTCTAAAAATGGCATAAATCTTTGTTTTGGGGTTACTAGGATGTTCAGTGTTTTAATGCATTGCAACACAGTTTCTAGAATGTTGTGTGTTTATACCAGGGTGTTGCTATGCAGTTGCTAGGGTATTCTAATGTGTTGTCGTGCAGTTGCAAGGTGTTCTAAACACCCAGGATAACTTTATTTTATGGTTGCCTGGGTGTTCTTGTGCAGTTATTAGGATGTTCTCTGTGGTTACAGTTGTTAAGATACTCTAGTGTGTTGCTATGGGGCTGCATTTAACAACATAGGCTCATTCTGAAAACGTAGCCCTTTGAAAACATCGGTTGGGTTTAGGGAAAGAGGAGGGTGGGTCAGTCGATCGGTCAGTCAGTCAGTCGACAGCGGCCTGTGGTGGAAGAGCAGGTGAGAATAGCACTCGTGAGAGAAATTTGAGATCTTAAAAATCGTACACAGCGGCCTCTGGATTCGCGGGTGGATTCACGAAAACAAAAACTGCAAAAAAACTTACCTCCTGGGAAGTATTTGGCGCTCTCCAGACATTACATTTTACATTTTCAGAATGAGCCTGGGTTGGCATTTAATGTACTGAAATGCAGCTGCTAGGAATCAATATGAACTTGGTAGAGATTTTTTATCTAAAGTGACTTGTAAAAACACACCACTTCACTACAGATGCCCCCAATGTTCTGCCGCGCCCCACCAAAGTCCCTCCACTGAAACCGCATCATAATGCTGATCTAAGATCATGTTTCTTCATGAATATATTGACCTTGGCTACAACATGCCTATAGACAAAACTGATCCAACAGCATTCTCATGTGACAGTATGTTAACACACTTAAAAGTTTGAGGCATTAAAACTTATAATTGTGTAGGTTTCAAAATTCAAAACCCTTATTTTCATGCAAATAAGCTTTGTAATTATACCAAAATTACTGTTAAAATTTTAATAGTGTTTTCATTTACAATTACAAAACATGCTAATGTGTTTTGGTGTATTTCTTCAGAAAATGTGAGCAATATCACAGTAATGCTTAAAAAACAGAAAACAACGATAATGTTTCTACTAGAATAACTGATTATAGATAGATAGATAGATAGATAGATAGATAGATAGATAGATAGATA
>CAIGQV010019356.1:1701161-1714088 GCA_903798115.1 Danio jaintianensis
ATAGATAGATAGATAGATAGATAGATAGATAGATAGATAGATAGATAGAAGTAATTAATTAACTATCAATTGTAAAATGTCATTTTACAACAATACCATTTTTAACATTAACAAAAATAGGCATTTAACGTAATTCTTTGGTCAGAAACATTAGTCTATCCTTGTTAGTAATGTACTGTAACTTCAAATCCTTCAACATGTTTTATTATGCTCTGTCTACACTTTTTCTTGGTCCCTGTTGTGCAATGTGATAACAATGCCAAATTGTCACCAGCTGGTCAATAAACAGTTAACTCAAACCTGTGCTGTTTTGTCAGGGACTGATTACCCAGAACGACTCTTAAAGTTCATGTGATAATGCCCTCGGGAACCACTGACATCGCCTCGAACGAAAAATAGAAACACGATCTGTAATGCAAGACTGTCAATATGGATATTAGACCTCATTCAGGTGCAACTTCTTATGCTTATGCTGATGAATTATGCACATTCAGTACATTTACATACAGTGACTTAAACTGAAGTCTGTTTAAAGTGTTTCACTGCAACATGATCTGCTTAAAAACTGGGTATACTACTGACAGGAAAACAGGAGAAGCCTGTTACAATTTTGGCAAGCAATCAGACTTTATTTATCACAGATAACTGTGAAAAAGCAAAAGGCTTAAGGAGATACATTATAGGAAAGAATATCATATACGCTTGACTTTTCATTTGACATGGTAAGAAACCACCCAGCAATAACCTAAAAGCCCTAAGAAAAGGAACCTAGCAAAGGGGTTCTAGAACCCCAACAACACCTTAGCAAGCACACAGCAACCCCACAAAACCCCATAAAACACTTGCAATTACCTAGAAATCTCCAAAAACACCCTAGCAACCATCTTAACTTTCTAGCAACCCCACAGGTCCTTAGTAACTACATAGCAACCCCCAGAACGTCCCATTAGTGACCTAGAAACCCCCAGAACACCATAGCAAGCACCTAGCAAACCCAGAACACCATTACAATTACATGAAACTCCCCAGACCATCCTAGCAACCAACTAGACCCCAGAACGTCTTAGCAACCACATAGCAACCCCCAGAACACTTAAAACTGTAAATACACAAAACCTATAATGCTTTTTTTTTAACATTAAACCTTTTAAATTTTTCAACAATTTCAAATAAGGTTGATTGTCACATATACAAATGTGTACAATGTAAAAATCAACTCACAATGACGTATCAGGATAGGTCTATCAACGTAACAAGAGGAATCTAAGCTGAAACATCTTCTAGAGTCTTTTCTCAGGTAGTTTAAGGTGTAAATTAAAAACGTGCAAAGATTGCACTGAAAGTAACCACCCATGGCCAATTATATACACTTGCAAAGCCAGTGACAAGCCTCTAATGGTAATGCTAAAATCAAGCACTTCCCCATTTTGCATCAAAGGCATACCCATCCAAAAATAAATATTCTGTCATCATTTACTTATCCTTCACTTGTTCCAAACATCTTTTCTCTGTTAAACACAAAGGGAAAAAAGAGCTATTAGATATGTTTCCTTCCACTTATTTTTATGCACATTTTGGAATATCGGATAAAAATGGAAATGCCCCTAAAGATGCACATAAACTTTTTTAAAAATGTGCATAAAAAAAACACACAACTGAGTTGGATAAACTTTTTTTTTATCTGACAAGACAAAATGTGCATAAAATATGATAGAAACATTTACTGAATAAATTCACATCAAAAAAGTCAGGTGATTTTGTTTTAACAGATGTGATAACAAAAATGGGCACGATGAGATGACATTAATGGACAAACCAGCAGACCGACCACACTGTAAAACATCTGAAATGTTGTTGCTGGGTCAGTTGGCACTTCTGTGTGGAGTTTGCATGTTCTCCCCGTGTTCGCGTGGGTTTCCTAAGGGTGCTCTGGTTTCCCCCACAGTCCAAACACATGCGCTATAGATGAATGAATAAACTAAATTGGCCGTAGTGTACATATGAGTGTCTGTGTGTGAATGTGAGTGTGTATGAGTGTTTCCCAGTACTGGGTTGCAGCTGGAAGGGCATCCGTGGCGTAAAACATATGCTGGAATATTTGGCAGTTCATTCCGCTGTAGCGACCTCTGAAATAGAGACTAAGCCGAAGGAAAATGGATGAATACTATCTCCAGAACTGTCTTGAGCATCTGCGCTCCCAAAGAGCATCTCACACCCCCAAAAGTCATAGAGTGTTCATTGCGTTTCATCTTCTGAGGCACAATCAATTAATTATATAAGAAAAAACCCCACAGAGGATTCTCCTACCAAAGCTTGTTTACTTTTTGATATTTGGTGCCAGTTTATCAGGAAGTGACGTTTTCGTTCTCTTTGACTCATTGGATGGGAATGGTGCTTCACTCACAAATGTTTTATGCAATATTCCAGTTTTGCACATAAATCTAATTTGCACCTTTGGATGGAAAGAGCTGATTATTGACTTCCATAGTATTTTTTTGTCCTGAATGTCAATTGCTTTTTTTCCAGCGTTCTTCAGAGGTTTGTGTTTAAGAGAAGAAAGAAATTTATAAAAGTTTAGAACCACTTGAGTGAGAGTAAATGTTAAATGTTCATTTTTGGCTGAACCGATCCCTTTATTCAATTCAACTCAAGTTTATTTGTATAGCTCCTTTTCATAATCATTATTGTTTCAAAGCAGCTTTACAAAAGGTACACATTATTGCATTACAATCAAAATCGGAAAAGTTAAGGTTATTAGTTACCACAGCTGTATTAGTCACTAATTAACTAATAGCTTTTAACAGTTGAAGTTATTATATTTAAACATAGTTGACCTGCAGTATATAACAACATAGGCTCATTCTGAAAAGGTACCCCTATATACATTTCTGGTAATCGCGAATTATGTAGCCAGAGGAACGTATGGCTGCATTTTGTCTTTAAAACGAACGCTACGGGGCGGTATGACGCCGTTCCTTTTCGCGCTAGCAGCTGACCGCTTACCTCCATGAGGACGGCTTTCCCGCCGTTACCAGTTTTTCCAGTGGCTCGCAGTGACGTCGGTGGACTGGAGACGCAGAGAGGAGTTGACCACGACGACGGAGTTCAAGTCCGGCAAAGAACGGTTCCAGAAAGCGGTTAAGACAAAAACAGAAGCCAAAAATAAAATAAACAAGTAAATAACAGGGTGAGATTGTGGTAAAATATGAAAACGTGATAAAAATCAGGCTGCTGCGAGGGCTTTTCTTCTTCTGGATTGCTTTTGAAAATACTGTCGGTTGGGTTTAGGGAAATGGGTGGACAGGTCAATCTGTGCTTTTGAAAACACAATCGATTAAGTTTAGGAAAGGGGGTGGGTGGGGGTATCGGTCGGTTGGTCAGTCAGTCAGTCAGTTGACAGCGGCCTCTGGAGGATATACGCAAGAAGAGCAGGCGTGAATGGCACTCGCGAGAGAAATTTGAGATCTCAAAAAGCACACACAGGTGGTGTACCTATGGTGGATTGGTGAAAACAAAAACTGCAAAAAAACGTAGCTCCTGGGACATATTTGGCGCTCTCCAGAAATGTATACGGGGCTACGTTTTGAGAATGAGCTTGGGTTGGTATATAAGGGATGTCTACTGTATGTGTACATGTTCAATGAAGTGTATTTGTGTATTAAGTGTCCTTGAAGTCTTCGATGGTTAGCATCATCTCTTCACAGGTCTTGGATCTCATCAAGTGGTGCTGCATCTTTTTTTTGCACTTTTTGACTTGCAGAGTATATTTTTGTCCTACTATGAATATAAATTCCTGGTTTTTTCCAGCATTCTTCAGAGGTTTGTGTTCAACAGAAGAAAGAAATTCATAAACGTTTACAACCACTTGAGTGAGAGTAAATGAGGAAGTTTTCATTTTTGGCTGAACTGTTCCTTTAATGTCACTGCATACAGATGGGGGGGAAGTGAGCCGAACTTCAGCGTTCCCTTACACTGGATGACATCAGTGCTGTGGGACTCTGGGTAATGGCTCCTGTGGGAGAGGCAGCGTCCTTCAGCTGCTGGCGCCGAGCAGACGATTAGACCCTCCAGCGTCCCCCCAGCACTCCAGTAACGCACCTACGATGCTCCCCCAGCGCCCGTCCTTCAGCTCCAGCCATTATGTATCATTAAGGCAGTTGGGGCCATTTGGCAAGATCTCACAGAAAAAGTCAGCACTATCGGTCTATCAAAGCTTATTTGCCATCTAGAGCGCTGTCAGATGGAGTCACAGGTAGCACGGTGTTGTTAAAAGTAGAATGGAGCCCTAAAAAAAGTTTACATTGGTTTAATCCTGATATACTGTATGTCATTCAGTTAAATATACACTCTGCTTTTTTTGAAAACAGACTCAATTTACTAAACCCCTAAATCTGATCTGTTGAGTTTTACCATTTTTAATGCACTCAGCCAATCTCTGGGTTTGCACTTTTAGCTTGGCTTAGCATTACCATTGAATCAGATTACACCATTAGCATCTCGCTCAAAAATGTCCAAAGAGTTTTGATAATTTTCCTATTTAAAGCTTGACTCGTCTGTAGTTATTTCTATTGTGTACTAAGAGCAATATGGCCAGGAAGTATACTCTCAATCCTACCATACCATCGCTGCAGCAGGTGCAATGAAATTACAAAGAACCTGAAAATCTGCCAATTTCCATAATTATAACCAATGTGAGGTTACCTAGCTGGGGACTATTTTCAGGTTCTACATAATATCATTACGCCTGCTGCAGCCATGGTACGACAGAAAATTTCCTGGATTATTACACCAGAATGAGAATATAGTTCCTAGCTATATCAGCCTAGGAAATAGCAATTTTTCATTTTCCATCAGTCTCAGTACGCAATGTAAAAAGGTAACTGTTTGACTCTAGGAGAGTTGTAAAATAAGCCTATTTTTTTTTTTTAAATGGAGTGTTCCTTTAAGGTCAGTAGGATGCTTTGAAAACTTTTATTCAACAAGGTTGTATTAAAGGCACAGTATATAATTTTCATCACTGTGAGTGTGTGTGTGTGAGAGTGTGTGGGTGTTTCCCAGCATTGAGGGTTCACAAGTTGCACCTGGAAGGGCATCCGCAGGTAAAGCATATTCCAGAGTAATTGGCAGTTCATTTCACTGTGGCGACTCCTGATGAATCAGGGAATAAGCCGAAGGAAAGTGAGAGTGAGTGAGCATCTACGGTAATCATCTGCTTTGGGATGTAGAGCGTCCTCTTTCTTCTCTAGTTCATGCTCTCTGACTGAACTCCCCGAGCAGCTGCCGTTGGCACATGTGCCACCTCTCCTGCCCCCCTCAGCCTGACCTACTGTCCGCACGGGCAGCCTCCTCATGGGTACCAGCCGACCCCCTTTCTCTCCCTCTTGCTCTCTCCATGTAATCTGCTCTTCCTCTGAGACCGTCAGCGGGAGCTTCAGACGCAGCCAGCGTTCTTCTTGAACCGCTGCCAATGGAGGCCGGCCCCGGACGCCACAGCTGAAAGTTTTACAAGCGCTCGGGTCGGAAGACAGGAAGACAGACTGAGAGATTTGTAAGGGCAGCTTTTCTGTCTCTATTCACTTGAGCTCTTGTGCTTTATTTATATCCATGTCGCTCTCTCTCTCTCTCTCTCTCTCTCTCTCTCTCTCTCTCTCTCCCAGTTAGACGTCAAGAAATAGTTCTTTCTTACACTCGAGAGAGCAAAAGTGAGAGAAAATGCGACATGAGGATAGTACTGACTGGACAAATAACAAAAGGACGATAGAGGGGGGTGCTGACGTCACACACTGTGCTGCCCATGACAATGCCTGAAAGGAGAAGAAGACGATTGCAACTATTTCTCTGTCACCATCTCTGCTCCCTCAGGAAAGGGGCGGCACACTTTTTGGCAGGGTGACACTGGATTATTTTGTTGGCGGTCTGACTGGGACGGGCTTTTTTTCTACAGCTGAGCAGGATATAGTGAAGCGTTGCCACAAAGTTTCGCCACAAGTCGCTGTGACAAGTCGCACTCTTGCTCTCTTTGTCCTCGCGTTTAACTTTCTCACTCTGTGCTCTCGCTTCACCCAGCAGGAACTCCGCATAGAGGACTCTTTCCCAAAAAATAAGCTTGATTTGTTTGCAGCTGGAAAGTTGACAACTTTTGAATCACTTTGAACATTCACACTGCAAAAAAAAGCTGACGTCCACGAATTTCATTCGGAGGAATATCAAAGTATTAAAAATGCAGGCAATGACAGGACAGCTAAAGATGCTGTGATGACTTTTGTAAAACAGGAATTGAAAGCTTGTAGTACCTGGGACGGTTGCCAAATGCTGACAAAAGACTTCTTTTGGGCGCCTTAACTCTTAATCTCAGGGAATATGTCAGATCTTCAAAGTGATTGGACTGAGTAAGTACATATATCTGATATTGTCATTTGAACAACCGGAGGCATACGTTGAGATTTTTTCCACTTGGTTTTTGACCAAGTTCCACTCCCCGCCTTCAGGCCTGAGCCAGGTGACGGTGTTTAGCATTTCGTGCCAACTCCCATTGAGGTATTAAACACGCAGCACTGACTGCTAACCAACAACAACAACAGCATCAGATGTAGAGTGAAATGTGCCGCAAAAGTCGCCGCTTTGTTTTCTTTTGCTCTCTCGTGCTGTTTTGACCTTGCTCTCCTTCGTTCTCTCGCTGGTTTTGGCAGCGTGGCTGAAGTGGGCAGGCGAATAGGAGGGCAAAGCTGAATCTGCTGAGCGTTGGCAGGGGCTCGTGTGAGACGGGCTGTTCGTTCGCACACCTCTCTTTCTGCTTTTGCCCTTGTCTTCGAGCGACGTGGAAATGGTCTCTCCCCTTCTTTCTTCCTCCCTGCTGGTTTTTTTTCATATATTTTTCGGTCGTCGTACAGTAACACTTTACCCCATCCGGAGTCTCCGATGGCGTCCTGCGAAAAAAGCTCTCGTTCAGGTACTTCAGCATTTCATTTCTGTTCGAATGCATTTCACCTTGCATTTTAACTTTGTGCTGCAATAACGTCGACTTTCGCTTCTCCTCATCCTCATCTTCCTCTAGCATGTGTCGTTTTTTCTGTCGCCGCCATTATAAAGTGTCTCGTTTCTGTTGGTTCGGATGTTAGACTGTTCTTATTTTTGATAAAAAGCAAGTCTTTTTAGATGAACTCTTAATGTGTTTGAGGCAAAAGTAACGGGGCGCTAGTGATTTTGCATGGTTTTGTTTGCATGGTTTGTTTGTTTTGTGTCGATGCGTGACTGTTTTTCCTTTTATTATACATAAACTACAAACATTATTCGCACAACGTCTTTAAATATACAATTTTCAGAGGCTATACAAAAACGTCATTTGCTATTTCCAGTATTATTATAAAAGTCAATGAGCATACACTCGTTTGTGCTATGATACACATTTAAGGCCTTCAAAACAAAGAGCAGCCCTTCGCCTGACAAACTACAAAAAAATGTACATAATCGTTCTTTGTTACTTTTTGGTTGGCTGTTAAGTGGTGCACCACACACGTATCTATTCTTCCTCCATGTCTAACATGTTTGGAGGAAATGAGCCTTAGATATGACTGAGACCGAGACCACAGGGAAGAATGAAATGCATAAGACTAACAGCAAAACAACGAGCCTATTAAATTAAGCACACAAATATAAGTGAATATTATAAACTTACCAAAAAAATGATAATAAATATAATTAGAATGCATATTGAATATCGATATATAAAATGTTCACACGGGTGTAGTGCAAATGCCTCTATTTAAATTTTTTATTAATTCTCATTTTCTCCATATTTCTGGAATAATTAATAGGGTTTGAGTCTTGTATTTGTTTTCATCTATAAATGTCTGATAACATTTTATTCAAAATTTCACATAAAAAAAACCCCATTATTTTAGGCTTATACCACCAAATCTTTAAAATATTACAATTTTTTTGTCTAAAACAAAATATAAACGTATCTGAAAACATGACACATTTTTTTTTATTGTATGCAAGAGTGACAATTCATAAATTTGTAGGAAATGTCATCAGTATTTCACAGGATAAAATTAAAATGACATTTTAATCAAAAACATAACTGTAAATAATAAATGCAGAGAAAATAAGACTTTTTTCATAGCAGTAAACTTTAATTGATTTGTAATTAATATAATTAAATTACTTAAATGAAGTTTAAATGATAATTAAACTCCTTTTCCCCCCCCAAACCCCCATTTAATTCCAAGTTAAAAGTAGAAAAACAGATCCCCAATGTGGTCTCAGGCTTTTAAGTTAAGACAAGTTAAGTAGTTTAATCGTCTACTCTGTAAAAAATTATATGATCAATTAGTCCTGACAGCATATGTTTTTAGGTCATTGTAACTGATTAAACTAAGTTAATCATGTTCTAACTTAATTTTATAAGTTACGCAGGCGGTTTTAAGTCAGTTTAACATAATATAAGTTCAATGGACTCATAAGATGAATTTGATTCAGCTTAAAAACTAAGGCAACCAGGATTTTTTTACAGTGTACAATTATATGAACATATATATTCAAAAAATTACAAACATATCCTTGCTTGATCTACAAAAAGAAAACTTTTGTAAATTATTACAGCCATTTAGACTAAATCATAATTTTTCCTATCAGAAGCACTTTATCTTTAGTCAATCTAACGACTTTCAGTTTCTTCTAGCACACATAAAAACTACCGCAAAAAAGAAAGCTGCACTGAAAACTACACAAAGAGAAAACAGCGCAAGAAGAAAAAAAAAGCAATAAGGTGGTGGGTGGAGTGATAGATGAAAAAAAAATGAAAGCACTTCCTCCAGCCCTCCCTCACTATCCTCAGATGAACTTGTCACGTTACTTGATGATTTTTTTTATTTTTTCTGGCCTGCCCTCTTCTACTTCCTGCTATTTTTGTGCTCCCTCCTTCTCTCCCCCTTTCTCTCTCTCTTTCTCTGTGTGTTTCGGTGTGGTAACCAGGAACAAAGTCACACAAGCTTTATCGGGACAAAATATTTTAGCAATCACCTGCAGTTCAGAGGCAATAACGCCGCAAACAGCATCATGTTGTGGAGGCTTTTGTGGATGGCAGATGAACCCTGGACATCCAGCTGTCATTTGGGCTCCTGACATAAACCAGGGCAGGTATTTGTTGCTAATGTGATTCCAGGTCTCGTTTTTTTGTTGCCGTTCAGATCAGTCGTCCTAACAATATTGAAACAAACAAGTTAAATGGTGAAGTACTAACAGATCAAGTAATGCCTAGAGTAGTTTCTTTTCTAAGCACATGGCTTTTTTTCCCTCGCACATGCTGGATGCTGAATTGCTTATTTAAAGGTAAAGTGAGTGCTTTTTTGTGTCCTGTGCTAGTTCGTTGCGAAATTCGTAAGTATATGCTTTTCAGAGGTTTATTTTGCTGAAAAATAATGCTGTTTAAATGTTTGAGAATATTGAAATTCTTGACCAATGGCGTGATTTTGTGGGCGGGGCAAAATGTTTGTCTGTGCCAAGTTTATCAGTCGTCCTAACAATATAGAAACAAACAAGTTAATTGGTGAAGTACTAACCGATCGAGAAACGCCTAGAGTAGTTTCTTCTCTAAGCACATGGCTTTTTTCCCCCCGCACATGTTGGATGCAGAATTGTTTATTTAAAGCTAAAGTTAAAACTAAACTAAAACTCTACTATATAAGATTAAGTTTTTAACTAAAACTCTTTTTGTTTCTTGAAATAAAATAAACATTGACTGAAATTACATGTGTTAGAAAATTCTTTTAAAACTTATTTTATTTCAGGTGTTGCCAATGAAGTTTTTCTGTTTCATTTGGTTACTAAAATACACTTAAAATAAGATTTTGGTGCTTGTTCAAGCTACTTATTTAAAATGAGCTGAAACAACACAATTCCTGAGGTTTTTTGGGAGGAAAACTTAATTGTTTTATGTTCAATCCACTTCAATTTAAGTTAACCTAATCGATTTGCATTTATAGGGGTGGCACGGTGGCTCAGTGGTTAGCACTGTCGCCTCACAGCAAGAAGGTCGCTGGTTTGAATCGTACACTACGGCAAGTGGTTTACATACATTTTAGCGGTTTATATACTATTAACTATATATTTATATTATAGATAGATAGATATTTAAACATTTCTTAATTACTAAAATGTAAACTTTTATTCATTCATTCATTCATTCTCTTTTCGGCGTAGTCCCTCTATTCTGGGGTCGCTACAGCGGAATGAACCGCCAACTTATGCAGCACATGTTTTACGCAGCGGATGCCCTTCCAGCTGCAACCCATCACACTGTATGATGATTCTGCAACCCATCACACTGTATGATGACATCACACTGTATGGGAAACATCCATACACTCCCATTCACACACATACACACTACCGACAACTTAGTTTACCCAATTGACTTATAGTCTTTGGACTGTGGGGGAAACTGGAGCACCCGGAGGAAACCCATGCAAACACGGGGAGAACATGCAAACTCCACACAGAAATGCTAACTGGCCCAGCTGGGATTCAAACCTGCGACCTTCTTGCTGTGAGGCGACAGTGCTAACCACTGAGCCACCGTGCCATCCTAAACTTTAATTTAAAAATTAATTTAATTCAAACAAACTTAAAACTACATTAAATAATAATACAGTAAATAATGTAATGACAAAAAGTCAAGACAGCAAATATTTTTGTTGCTTTAACTTATTTTAATAAGTTAATCGGGCTTCAGCTAAATTTGTGTACGTTTAACTTCATATTTTGATTGATGCAAGTTGAGATGACTACTAGAAAAATGTAAGCATTTAAAGTATTAAAGTATTGTTAAATATTTTTATATTTAATATCCACTCAAAAAATGACTTTTGCTGCTTGTTCAAACTACTTATTTAAAATGAGCTGAAAGAACACAATTCTTAAGGTTTTATGGAGGACAACTTAATTGTTTTATGTTCAATTCACTTAAGTTTGTAAAAACGATGAAGTTAACAATCAATTTGTGTTGGGACAACATGAAGGAATTGTGTAAAACCATGCATTCTTTACAGTGTATAAAGTAAATATTAAAGCATTTGATTCAACTAAAAAAGTAAAGTCAGCAAGAATTCTTTTACAGTGTACAATAGCATCTTGAAAACATAAATAAAACCAGAGTGGTCAAAGCAAATGAAACATGTTGAGAAACCTATTCGAAAACAATAATTATTTTTGCAGTTCCATTAGGTGCTGCTAGTTCAATCTAGCGCATATATAAGATACTTTGAGTGCTACTTTCAGAGGTTTATATACTGTCAGACCTAATTAAGAAGCGTTAACACATTTAAAGCCAAAGTAGAGGAAAAAAGGTTTGGGTTTGACCTTTCATCTGCACTGAAAAAATAGTGGTGAATGTTTTCTCTCTCTCTCTCTTTCTCTGTGTGTTTCAGTGTGGTAACCAGGAACAAACTCACACAAGCTTTATCAGGACAAAATATTTTAGCAATCACCTGCAGTTCAGAGGCAATAACGCCGCAAACAGCATCATGTTGTGGAGAAAAAGAGGCTTTTGTGGATGGCAGATGAACTCTGGACATCCATCTGTCACCATCTAGTGTAGATATAAGATACTTTAAGTGCTACTTTCAGCGGTTTATATACTGTCAGACCTAATTAAGAAGCGTCAACACATTTAAAGCCAAAGTAGAGGAAAAAAGGTTTGCGTTTGACCTTTCATCTGCACTGAAAAAATTGTGGCAAATGTTGCAAACTATGTCTGTTTCCAATACACATGATAAGTGCTGAACTTATCGAGACCTCAATAAGCTCTTACACAAACAAGGTCAACATGCAACAGGCACTTCCTGTTTAGAAATGCTATTTTTGCATCCCGAGTTCTGCAGACTGTCAAGCGTTGCTGCAAATGATAAGTGTGTTAAAAGGAATTTGTAGAGAACTGTAGGTTTGAACTCAGCGGATACGTGGACAATAGTGCAGATGACATTTTTACTCATTCAGACGTGGGAAGTGAAGTGTCTTCCCACATTTAATGAGCAGGTAGGACTATATTTACACATTTTAAGAGTCACAATGCATTTAATTACATTTACTTGACAGTTAACCTGCAAGTGTGCTAAGAATATCAACAGTTTGTCATCTCACAATGCTTTACTGCGGTGCTTATGGATTTACTTGTCGCATTTAGGATATAGCAATGTTTAGGTTTCATAAAGTTTTAAAGAGAAAGATATATTATTCTAGCTTTTTATTTTCTAAATGCATACCTGCTCTCCTGCGTCAGAGCACATTAACCAAAAAATATGTCTATAAAAGTTATTTTTTAAATGGTTTGCATGTTAAAATGCGTCCTTTTCATTTACTTTTCTTCACCATGATATACAAAAGTCACCCAGGTTTAATTTTGACATGAATAAATGTTACATCAAATGACGATGCAACATTATTTTATTTTACTTTGACATTTTATTGCCACAGAAATTATTAGAAAAATATTAAAGTAAGCACTTTACTTGCATTTAGCCTGTTTTCTATGAACATAAATCACTTTTAGATGTATTTGAGAAGGAAAAGTTAAAATGCAAGCTCAAATAAAACGCATTTAGTAGACGTCAAAAACACAGAGGAATGTTGTCAGCAGAGGTGAAATAAAAACAAATACCTCTGCGTTTAACCACAAGGTTGAGGTTAGAGAAATGAAACCACTTCTGCTGAAGAACGTGTTGCTTTCTTGAAAGCAGCATATTATCAAAAATATGTCAAAGGGAAATATATTACAACTAACGGCAAATTAAACTCAGAATATAACAAGCTGTAACTAAAACATTTACCTTCACCAGACATATATATATATATATATATATATATATATATATATATATATATATATATATATATATATATATATATATATATATATTCAATTCAATT
>CAIGQV010019356.1:1714188-1751033 GCA_903798115.1 Danio jaintianensis
TCAATTCAATTAAATTCATATTTATTTATGTAGCGCTTTTTACTATGTAGATTGTGTCAAGCAGCTTAACATAGTTCTAGTAAGTCCAGATGTATAAATATATATATATATATAGTTGAAGAGTGTGAAGAAATTATTAGCCCTAGTGCTAAATTATTATTATGTTTTAAATGTTTCCCAAGTAATGACAGAGCAAGGACATTTTTCATAGTGTTTCCCATTATATATTTTTCTTCTTTTTTTTATTTTGGCTGGAATAAAAAAAAAAAAGTTTTTGAAAATAATATAAAACTGGCTGGTTATTAATATATATTATGGTTGTATAATATATTATTTAACCCCTTAAATTTTAATTTTTTGATTGGCTACAGAACAAACGACTATATTTCAAATATTCATAAATTTATACATAGTGCTCAGCATAAATGATTACACCCCTCACAGATCTCTTTTAAATTAATATTTTCTATAGGATGCTTTACAATATTATATTTGTGCATATGCATTAGACTAGACAATACCAATACTTGGATCAAATCTAGCAAAAAAAAATTAAAGATCACAGTCGAAACATTTGTACACCCAAATTAATATGTTGAGCAAAAATATTAAATAAAATGTTAATAAACAGGACAAATCAACAGAAGCATAAAAAATAAAAAAAATTAGTTGAAATTTTGTATTTTTTTTGCAATAACTTTTTTGCAAACTCTTATTTTAATGGATGTTTTGTTTAAATGCACCAAAATATATTGTCTATATTCACTGAGAAATGGATAAAAATATTCATTTTCAAAAGGGGGCTCATTTATGCTGAACACTGTATATATATATATATATATATATATATAAGGTATATATAAGGTTTCACAATATGTAATCCTGTTTATGTCGAGCTGCTTTCCTTTGCTTTGCATATATTATCTCTCACAAGACATGAAGATTGAGCCTCCTGTTGACATAGCCATTACTTTGTGTAATGATCCATAGACTTCAGTGAGACGTGGACCATATACTGTGATGGAATAACAAATAGGCCTATTGAGATCCAAAACAAATGTCAAATGGGGCCACAGAGCCAGAGAGAAAGCAGCCCCAGAGAAGCGCACGCAGCGAGTCGCCTACCTAGACGACATTTTCATAAATCATAAACACACTCCAGAATGTGTTCGGCATGTTTAAGTAATGCTGCCTCAAAGTACCTTGTTTTGCCAGCACACGTCCTCCGTGGATGAGGCAATCCCAGAATGCACTGTGGCCAGCTGGAAGACAGAAATAATGATTGTAAACATACATTTTATTTAACCCTTGTGTGTCAATTAAAAGAAATTAGGTCCACCTAGGTCCAAATAGGTCCATAGAGGACAAAAGTGTTTCCCAAAAACATCAGAGAAAATATCATATTTATAAACAATACTTTCTTTACCAGCATCGGTCTTGATATCTACCAAAAATCATTGAAAAATATTTATTTGATAATTTTGTTTACATGATGCCACTATTGTTATGTTTTGTTTTTAATAAAGAAAATTCATTCATTCATTTTCTTTTCAGCTTAGTACCTTTATTAATCTGGGGTCGCCACAGCGGAATGAACCGCCAACATTATCCAGCATATGTTTTACGCAGCGGATGCCCTTCCAGCTGCAACCCATCACTGGGAAACATCCATACACACTCATTCACACACATACACTACGGACAATTTAGCCTACCCAATTCACCTATAGCACATGTCTTTGGACTTGTGGGGGAAACCGGAGCACCCGGAGGAAACCCACGCGAACACGGGGAGAACATGCAAACTCCACACAGAAACGCCAACTGACCCAGCCGAGGCTCGAACCAGCGACCTTCTTGCTGTGAGGCGAACATGCTACCCACTGCGCCACCGTGCAGCCCTAATAAAGAAAATATTAAATCAATTATTTTTGTATAAATATAAAGTATAAATATTAAAAATAAAATTTAAAATATAAAAATTAAAAATCAATTAAGATATATTTGATCATTTTTAAGTTTTAGCTCTTTAAATTACAGTTTATTTACATAATGCCACTATTGTTTTTTTTAAATAAAGAATATAAAATGTATAATTTTCATATAAATATAAAAATATATAAATATAAAAGTAAAAAAAAGTATAAAATAATAAAAATATTTATAAATTATTCTTACAGTCTTGAATAAGTCAAGGGTGGTGCGGTGGCGTAATGGGTAGCGCTGTCGCCTCACAGCAAGAAGGTCGCTGGTTCGAGCCTCGGCTGGGCCAGTTGGCATTTCTGTGTGGAGTTTGCATGTTCTCCCCGTGTTGGCGTGGGTTTCCTCCGGTTTCCCCCACAAGTCCAAAGACATGCGCTATAGATGAATTGGGTAAGCTAAATTGTCCGTAGTCTATGTGTGTGAATGAGAGTGTATGGGTGTTTCCCAGTGATGGGTTGCAGCTGGAAGGGCATCCGCTGTGTAAAACATATGCTGGATAAGTTGGCGGTTCATTCCGCTGTGGCGACCCCTGATTAATAAAGGGACTAAGCCGAAAAGAGAATGAATGAATGAATGAATGAATAAGTCAATGATCAGAAACAACATATTTAAGGATTCACAGACACCCAGATTTTAAATTTGTGGTTTGAACAAACAGCAAATGCCATAATTTGAGTGCAAAAATGGTGAGAAATTTATTTTTGAAGTGCATTACTTACAGCTTATTTTGATTTTCTCAGCTTCAGCATTTTGTTTACGAGTCTCCATTCACCTCTCCGGTTGTTTTTTTTCCTCACACTGCCCCGTCGTCTCGGCAATCTGCCAGGCCAAAACATTTCAATCACTGCCATTAATTAGGCCAGAGAGGAATTGAGCATGTCTTTCAGCTCCTCCGGTTCTCATGCTAATTTATGCAAAGAGACGTTGGCATCTCTCCGCCCCTTCGCTGCCCCGGTGACCCGCCTGCCAGACACCCAGCACTGCTTCACACCGAGATTAAAGTACACATGAAACTAACCATATTGATATTACAGTATCAAAACTAACCATATTGATTTTATTCGCTCACATTTGTTCGCTCGTTTTGTGGTGAACAATTCATCTGTGCGTGTCATTACGAAAAAAAAGTGTTGTTTTTAAAAGTGTATTAATTCGTAAGGTCTGTTGACACTTCTTTCAAACAAAATATATATTCATTTTTAGACAACACAATACCAATGCTTTAACTTCAGAAGAGTTAAGAAACAAATACTTGCTGAAATAATCCTAATCTTTCAGTCACAACAAATGAAAACATTCAACTAAATGTTCTTTTTTCTTTTAAATATGACTATATTTATTATTTGAAATGTGAAAGAAGTGTCATCAGGCCTCTATAAAATAAAACAAATATTAACATTTCACTCAAACCCAAAGCTAATAAATCCATTAAATCCAGAGAAACTAAGTATTGTCAAGTGGTCTCATTTTTTTACAGCTGTATATATTTATAACAAAAGATCACAATTGTTTAAATAAAAAAGAAACTACTGTGTTTAGACAGGCAAATAAAGGCATAACATTGTCATATAATTTTGTATGATTCATAATAAATGTTATTTTCTCCCTTTTTTCACCCCTGTGCAGACCCAGAGAAGAAACTGAAGGCCGTCGTGTGTGTTTCTGTCTCTAAAGCTGAGGTAGTAGATTGAATAGTTGTGGAGTATAAAACCTCCCTTTGCGATAACTATACAATCTACTGTCTTTCTTTGGGGAGGCAGATTAACCAGCTGAAGACCCTTCTCCTGTGATGCGTCTCATTCTTTACACTGAAAAAAAAAAAAACATTTTGGTGTGGTAAAATCGAATAAATTTACTGTCATCGATTTTAAATTGGGCAACACAGTGGCTCAGTGGTTAGCACTGTCACCTCACGGCAAGAAGGTCGCTGGTTCGAGTCCCGGCTGGGTCAGTTGGCATTTCTGTGTGGAGTTTGGATGTTCTCCTCGTGTTGGCGTGGGTTTCCTCCGGGTGCTTCAGTTTGCCCCACAGTCCAAACACATGCGCTATAGGTGAATTGAATAAACCAAATTGGATGTAGTATATAAGTGTGAATGAGTGTGTGGATGTTTCCCAGTGCTTATTTATCAGGGGTCACCACAGTGGAATGAACCGCCAACTATTCCGGCATATGTTTTACGCAGCGGATGCCCTTCCAGCCACAACCCAGTACTGGGAAATACCCATACACTCTCGCATTCACACACACTCATACACTACTGCCAATCTAGTTTATTCAATTCACCTATAGTGCATGTGTTTGGACTGTGGGGGAAACCCGAGCACCCGGAGGAAACCCACGCCAACATGGAGAGAACATGCAAACTCCACACAAAAATGCCAACCAGCCGGGACTCGAACCAGCGATCTTCTTGCTGTAAGGTGACAGTGCTAACCACTGAGCCACCGTGCCACCAAAATAGGGATTTTATCAATTAAATCATAAAAGACATATTTTTGACTTCTTTCTGAGCTGCCCGTTGTTTTCCTCCACAGTGAATCGGTGTGTTTCTTCAAGGTGAGGTAGTAGGTTGTATAGTTTGTGGGAAGGATCACATCCTATTCAGGTGATAACTATACAGTCTATTGCCTTCCTTGAGAGACCCAATGACCACAAGTTAAAACAAATCATGAAAATAAAGGGATTCTGGAGCATCTTTCACCAGTCAGAACCTGTAATCATAAGGATCAGTTTTTTAAGTTGAGATTTCTACATTTTCCAGCTTTCCATTAATGTATGTTTTGTTAAGACAATATTTGGCAGAAATCCAAAATCTAAGGGTTAAAAAAAAAAATCGAAATATTGAGAAATTAAGTTCTTAGCCATGCATAACACTAATACTAAGACTGGTTTTGTGATCCAAGGTCACAGTTAATATAGTTTTTTGTTTGTTTGTTTAAAAAGAACAGCTCCTTAGTTTACATCACTACTATATTTTATTTTCCACAACTCATGTTATTTATTGTAAATGTAACCTATATTTTTAATTAATCTTATGTATTGTCAATGCAAACACGTTTTTTGTCATCCTAATAAACAACATGTTTTTTTTTACGGGTGATTCATTAAGTGGATTTAAAACCTTTTTTTAACATTAACTTAAAATTTATGAAGAAAATGTATAACTTTTAGATTTTATACATTTTCATATTTTATTATATATATATATATATTAACATTTTAAACACTGCCTATATCTATTTTCTGTTTACTATCATACATATCATTACGCGGCTCTTATTAGTACCATGAACATATGAAGCTTGATTGCTTGTTTTAGACATTACTGCAGGTTCATATTCTATTATGGTGCAGCCTGCAGGCATAATTTATGCAGTAAACTACACATTCATATTCTGATACAGTTTAAGAGACCTCCTGCAGTGACTCTCAGACTCTGGTGTTTGGAGGAGCCCTGCTGGCAAAACACTGTAATTGCTACCAGTTAGTGAAATTATTAGATCAGGATAGGAAAGCTTGAAAGATCTGACAAATCAAAGCAGTCTCGGGTCAGATTTTATTTTTTGCTGTTTGTTTTGTGTTGTAAAGTCTCGCGTTTTAATCACGACTGCATTTATTTGAAATTAAAAAATATCATAAATTAAAATAACTTATATTTAAATATACTGTAAAATGTAATTTATTGCATATTTTAACTGTTTAATTATTTTGTGAAAGTGTCATATATTTTTCTCAGTATTCTTTCATGAATGAGAAAGTAAAAATACAGTATGGATTTGAAACAGAAATATTTTATTTAATAAATACAAAAAAGGCAGACTAAAAATTAAATAAAAATGTTTATACAAAACTAAGTACTTACACTTAACAGAAACACACAAAGCTAACATCCAAATAAAAAACTAAATATAAAAACTAAAACCAAGTATAAAATCATCCCAAATGTTGAATAGTTGTATACACACTACCAGTCCAAATTTTGGAAAAAGATTTGTTAATGTTTTATAAGGCAATTCTGACCACCAAAGCTGCATTTATTTAAACCAAAATCTATGTCACATGCTACATAAAACCTGCACCTAAACTAAAACATTATTCATATACTGGATAAATGTTAATTCACTCTCTTCCAGCAGGTGGCGCCTATCGAACAGCTGAAATAACGGTGTTGCCTTGGTTACCGCAGTAAACAAAGCAGTGTTTAAAGGTCCCCCTGCATAGATATTTACATTAGATGTCACCTACCCTGTTGTTGTCTATTGGAAGGAATGCGTCAATAGAGCCGCCATTTTAGTACAGGGTAGCGCTCCTTTGAAATGAATGTGGGACCAAGGTGCAGTGGAGGACTGTGGCCATCCAGAGCCAGAGATATACACATATATACATATATCTATGATCGGGAGTTTCCCCGGTGGTCAGTACGCAAATATTTTTTTTAATTACGAAAATTATAATTTTACATCACTTTTCTACATCGATGGATGAGTGACCGCACGGGCATTGCCGATAAAGTGTGTGTGTTTGTGTGCATGAAAATGTATTATCCTCCCTCCCTGTTAAATTTGATCTAATCCGTGACCTGAAACACAGCCCCCTCTCCTGTTTTCACTTCTCATTCTAACGGAGGGAGCGATTCGTTTGTGAATGAATCCCCGTTATGAACGACTCGTTCACTTAGCCGACAATAATACAAGTTTCTGGCACCGCAGCGTCTTGTTGTCATATTTCTTTTTCATTGTTTGCTGATTTTATTCAACAAACTAGCATAAGCCTAGAATTCAGTGCAAGTTGATGCTACTTTGCCTTATGATCAGTGCAGTAATCAGAATCAGAATCAGAAAGAGCTTTATTGCCAGGTATGTTCACACATACGAGGAATTTGTTTTCGTGACAGAGCTTCTACAGTGCAACAGAATTACAGAGACAGTACAAAACTGCAAACTTCAGGATTTTGACAGAGGGGTCCTTTGAGGTGCAGTCATTTGTGTACAGTGAGAAGAGCAGAGGGGAGAGGACACACCCCTGGGGGGCGCCAGTGCTGATTGTGCGGGTACTGGATGAGAATTTTCCCAGCTTCACCAGCTGCTGCCTGTCCGTTAGGAAGCTGTTGATCCACTGACAGACAGAGTTGGGCACGGAGAGCTGAGTTAATTTGGGCAGGAGAAGTTTTGGGATGATAGTGTTGAAAGCCGAGCTGAAGTCAACAAACAAGATCCTCACATAGGTCCCTGGTCTGTCTAGGTGTTGCAGAACATAATGCACTCCCGTATTGACTACATCATCCACAGACCTGTTTGCTCTGTAGGCAAACTGAAGAGAGTCCAGTGAGGGTTCAGTGATGTCCTTCAGGTGGGCCAGCACCAGTTTTTCAAAAGACTTCATGACCACAGATGTTAGCGCCACCGGTCTGTAGTCATTTAGTCCTGTAAGTTTGGGTTTCTTTGGGATGGGGATGATGGTGGAGCGTTTGAAGCAGGAGGGCACTTCACACAGCTCCAGTGATTTGTTGAAGATCAGGGTGAAGATGGGGGCCAGTTGGTCAGCACAGGATTTTAGACTGGCTGGTGTTACAAGATCTGGGCCTGGTGCTTTTTTCCTCTTCTGTTTTTGGAAGACCTGGCGCACATCATCTTCACTGAACTGAAGTGTGGGGGAGACGGGGGGTGGTGGAGGTGTTAATGGTGGTGTGAAGAGCAGTTCAGAGTGGGTGTGGGGTGTTTTCTCAAACCTGCAGTAAAACTCA
Source organism: Danio jaintianensis (assembly GCA_903798115.1). Classification (NCBI taxonomy): domain Eukaryota; kingdom Metazoa; phylum Chordata; class Actinopteri; order Cypriniformes; family Danionidae; genus Danio; species Danio jaintianensis. The sequence continues at coordinate 1,721,916 of CAIGQV010019356.1, forward strand.
TTCAGGTCGTTTGCAAGTCGTTCGTTGTCTACAGTGCTGGGGAATGGTTTCTTGTAGTTTGTGATGTTTTTCAAACTTTTCCACACGGATGCTGAGTCGCTGGAAGAGAACTGACTCCTTAGTTTCTCAGAATAGTTCCTTTTTGCCACTCTGATCTCCTTTTCCAGTGTGTATTTGGCCTGTTTTTACAAGGCCCTCTCCCCATTCCTGTAAGCAACCTCCTTGGCCTGACGCAGCTGTCTGAGTTTTACAGTGAACCACGGTTTGTCATTGTTGTATGTGAGTTGAGTCCTGGTAGGAATGCACATGTCTTCACAGAAACTGATATAAGATGTTACAGTTTCTGTAAGCTCATCTAGATCGTTCGCAGCAGCTTCAAAAACACTCCAGTCAGTGAGGTCGAAACAGGCTTGTAGATCCCGCTCTGTTTCGGTAGTCCATCTTTTCACAGATCTTAATACAGGTTTGGCTGTTTTCAGTTTCTGCCTGTAGGTTGGTATGAGATGAATCAAACAATGGTCAGAGTGCCCCAAAGCTGCTCGTTGGACAGAGCGGTATGCATCCTTTATTGTGGTATAGCAGTGATCCAATATGTTACTGTCTCTTGTGGGACATGAAACATGCTGTCTATATTTTGGCAGTTCGCGGGATAGTTTTGCTTTGTTAAAATCCCCGAGAATTATTAAAACAGAGTCCGGGTGTTGTTGCTCTATTACCGTGATCTGATCGGCTAGTTTCTGTATCGCCAGGCACGCGTGCGCGTGCGGAGGAATGTAAACACTGACGAGGATGAACGAGCAGAACTCACGCGGCGAGTAGAAAGGCTTACAGTTAATAAACAGTGCTTCTAGGTCGGGACAGCACATCTTCTTTAAAACTGTTACATCTGTACACCACCTTTCATTGATGTAAAAGCATGTCCCACCACCCCGCGATTTCCGCGTTGATTCTCTGTCGCGATCTGCTCTGAACAGCTGATAGCCCGGTAGATGAAGCGCGTTGTCCGGTATGGCGTCGTTCAGCCAGGTTTCTGTGAAACACAGAGCAGCAGAATGCAAAAAATCCCTGTTTATCTGAGAGAGCAGAATGAGTTCGTCTATTTTGTTGGGTAGAGAGCGGAGATTCGCCAGATGGATGCTAGGCAACGCAGTTCGAAACCCGCGCTGTCTGAGTTTCACAAGCGCGCCTGCTCGCTTCCCTCGTCTGCGCGCCCGACAGCGTTTGAGCAGCACCGCGGCTCCGCCGACAACAATGTCCAACAAAACATAACATAAATCCAAGTCTGGAAAAACATTTGGTGGTGTATGTGTCCGAATGTCCAACAATTCGTCTCTGGTGAAACTAATTGTAGGAATGTGACTCAAGACGGGACAAACTAACAAAAACATAAACACAACAGCAGAGCTCAACACGGAGGCGGCCATCTTCGTCGGCGCCATCTTGTAAGAGACTGTATTATCATCAATAACGTTACTTGTTGAGCACAAAAGTTTGTAACATACAAAAAACGTAAAAAACGAAATCTTACCTATGAAATGTTCTGCCTTTGTGCTTTGTTTTCTTTGTTTGCTCGTTACTACACCCGTACGCAGCGCTAAAGTCCAGCATCTTCACATCTGGCACACTGTCTTGACTAGTGCGGTTGAATGACATTTGTCCTGGGAGCACTGTACAAATGTGGCGGCGCTATAGCCGCATGCTCAGGGTCCGTATGCGATATCTAGTGTATATATCTATGAAAGGTACCCCTGAAGTGGTAAAGTCTAGATAGAATACAAGACCGGCCGAAAGTGTGATATGCACATCAATATAGCAGCATTTTTTATGACATTGTATAACAATAATTAATATTTTTACAGTACTGTGATGGTTGGGTATAGGGTTAGGGTAGGGTAGACGTAAAAAAATACAATTTATTGGGTAATTTAAGACATAACATAAATAATACTCGGTACAACTACTGTTTTTACGTTACTGTGACGGTTGGGTTTAGGGTGGGGGTAGACGTTAATAAAATACAACTAATGGGAAATTTTATAAATAATATAAATAATTCTGGGCCTCACAGTGGCTCAGTGGGTAGCACGATCGCCTCACAGCAAGAAGGTCGCTGGTTCAAGCCTCAGCTGGGTCAGTTGGCATTTCTGTGTGGAGTTTGCATGTTCTCCCCGTGTTGGCGTGGGTTTCCTCCGGGTGCTCCGGTTTCCCCCACAGTCCAAAGACATGCGCTATAAGTGAATTGGGTAAGCTAAATTGTCCGTAGTGAATGAGTGTGTATGGATGTTTCCCAGTGATGGGTTGCGGCTGGAAGGGCATCCGCTGCGTAAAACATATGCTGGATAAGTTGGCGGTTCATTCCGCTGTGGCGACCCCTGATTAATAAAGGGACTAAGCCGAAAAGAAAATGAATGAAGGAATAAATAATTCTCGTTAACTTCCGGCCGCAACCATATCTGATCTTGCAACAACCCCCTGAAGTGCTTTGAAATGTGCATTTTTTTATTCGATGTTTGACATAGTCTTAACTGAAAAATGAAGAGGGGGCAGGACAGAGTAGCCCCTCCCCTTTTTTAAAAAACAGCCAATAGTGTTTCATTTTATCACAGCTCTGCCAGTGAGAGTGGTTGAGCTCAAGTGCAATAAATGAAAAGCAAATAAGAATCGTCTTGAAGGGGACGGAGCATGTCAGACACTAGAGAGCATTTGATTGGTCAGGAGATTTGCTGAGAAACTGAAGTATGAGGTGACATGAAAAGAAAAATTGATCCATTTAGGCGGAAGTGACAAACTACAAGCTTCGGATGTTTAAATGATTTACTAAAACATGAATTTTGTCACTGTTTTGGAGCACACTAGCTTACAGATATCCTTAAAAGCTAACAGACTGAAACTAACATCTAAAATTTTGTATTTTAATTTCACAGGAACTTTAAATTCAGGCAAACTTTAGCATACAACTATAATACCTTGTAAAAAAAACTTTTTAAGGGCCTTAAATTTCTCTAAACTGATTCATCAACTACTTTTTAAGACCCCGGGGACACTCTGATTTTGTACATCAGCAGCAGATTGAACACTAAATGCCATTCAAGTCACTGTCTCCCACCTGTGGGCTGTTTTATTTCACATGCTCTCGTCCATCATGGCTGTCTGTCGTATTACTAGCAGCAGTCCTGATGTTTATATCCATCGTCTGTTCCCGACCCGTCATCCTCCTCCAAATCCTCATGTACTCCCGCTTCATCTTAGGGATTTTGAAAGCATACACCACAGGATTAACCGCTGAGTTAGCATGAGAAAGGACAATGCTAAAGTACTAAGCGGATGGTAGATGCACATTGTGATTATAAAACATGATGGATTGTATTATGTGTAACGGCAGCCAGCAGACAGCAAAAAGAGCCAAAACCAGAACCAGACAGTTTGCAAGTTTTTGCTCTTTTTGTGTATAGGCTCCAGTTTCGCCAAGTGCTCCCCTCAACTGCCTCCTGATTTTATAAAATACGTAGAAATACAAAGCAATCATGACGGCCAGCGGAGGAAGGAAACAGCCCTCGAAGATAAAGTGGACCAGGTATGAGATGGGAATAACATCGATGAATTTGCACTCAATGGATGTGGAGTTGTGTTGTGCCAGTGTGTCGTGATTGTACCATCCAAACATTGGTAAGAATCCCAGTGTGAGCGCCAGTCTCCAGCACACAGTGGCCAGGACCCAGGAGCGTTTCTTAGTGACTGTAGACTTATATCTGGAGAGGAAAACAATAAAATAAATAGTTCTTCAGGAGCTTTAAAATTAGGGCTGCACAATATATATAAAACTTAAAGTATACACTAAATCAAAACTAACCATATTGATTTTGTTAGCGCACATTGCTAGTTTTGTGGTGAACAATTCATCTGTGCGTGACATAAAAAAAATATTAATAATTGTTTGCCCTTGTAATCTTTAATGGGGTATATGCACATGGACTTCAGCCTCAGGGTTTCCGGTTAATTGTCATCATTAAATTATATTTTTCCGCACCATGTCTTTAAAGTATGGAAATTGATTTTACCCCAGTATTTTCAATGGAGTTTCTGCGCTAGCCTGCTGCTAATGACGGCACCTGCGTTTAAACGGTCTTTCGTCTCTTTTTACGCTTTAACAACCAAATGGATGCTTAAGTCTATTGAATTGATTATATTTGAATTACATTACAACATCGATGCTGTAAAAGGAACATTATGAAATTGAAAATAGTCACATAAAGCCTTCACCAGAAGTTCATCATTGGCTGAAAAACACTAGCTATGCATAGAGCCCATTGAAATCTGTAAATGCACTTCCTGTTTGTTTTAAGTTCAATTCTCAGATTACGTCTGTCTGAGGAATTGGACGTGGCTAACATACCTAACTACGACCCTCCAGCTGTCAGTTTTGACAACAAACAGAAATGGTGAGGAGGTGTCTGTTAGGCTGTAATAACTCTTCTCAAACCCTTTTCCCGATCTTTCTCAATGGAATGTCTACTTTACTACATTCAATCAGCTCGCAGTAGAAAAAACAAGCCATCATTTAATATTCTGTTTCTCTAGGAACTGCGTCACAATACGAAAGAAAAACGGTCGCAACTTCCGGGAGATGCTGCTCGCTGCAGAGCCACTTGGGCTTCAACGAGGGGGAGCTTGAGCTCTTACTCCTCCTCCTATAAGCTGTTTTAATGCGTTCCCTCACCCCACCCCTAACCCCAACCCCCAGTGACATCACTAGTAGAAGGAGATGCTGCTCGCTGCAGAGCTCAGCTCTGCCCAAGTGGCTCTGCAGTGAGTACCACTTGAGTAGAAGAAGTGCAGCAAGGAGGAGCTAGAGCTCAAGCTCCCCCTTGCTGGAGCTCAGCTCTGCCCATGTGGCTCTGCAGTGAGTACCACTTGACTTCCGGTTCACAGGGACTTTAACCTTATTGCGATAATAGTATATTTAATATCCATATTGCAGGGAAGTGCAATAAATTAAATTAGTTTTAAGTGCTAATTTAGAGTCAGATGGGGCCTTTACTATCTTTATCTAGTAGGTGCTATCGGTGAACCTAGAAATGAAAGTAAATACTAATGCAGGAAGAAAAGAGAGGAAAATCACAACAGCCAATAAGAATCTGAATTTCCACCAAGGTTTTCAGTCATTTGTTATGGTTTAAAGTCAAAATGTATGCACCTTGATGTCATAATTTTTTTTTTTTATTAAGTCATAAAAATATCTATTAACGGGCGACACGGTGGCTCAGTGGTTAGCACTGTCGCCTCACAGCAAAAAGGTCGCTGGTTCGAGTCCCAGCTGGGTCAGTTGGTATTTCTGTGTGGAGTTTGCATGTTCTGCCCGTGTTGAAGTGGGTTTCCTCCGGGTGCTCCGGTTTCCCCCACAGTCCAAACACATGCACTATTGGTGAATTGAATAAACTAAATTGCCCATAGTGTATGAGTGTGTGTGTGTGTGTGTGAATGTGAGGGTGTATGGCTGTTTCCCATTGCTGGGTTGCAGCTGGATGGTAAAATTGCTGCGTGAAACATGCCGGAATAGTTGGTGGTTCATTCCGCTGTGGCAACCCCTGATAATCAGGGACTAGGCTGAAGGAAAATTAATGAATGAATGTGAGAGCTACATTGCAAAGAAATCCTTTTCTTAAATCAAGAAAAAATTTTGAGACAAGCAAAATATATTGTATTGTTTGAAATAAGATTATTTTGCTTGCATTGGTTGATTATTTTACTTGAAAATGCTTCTTGATTTAAAAATTTTTAGATATTTATTTTAGATATTTTAGATGTTTATGGGTGTTTCCCAGTACTGGGATGTGGCTGGAAGTGCATCCGCTGCATAAAACAAATGCCGGAATAGTTAGCGGTTCATTCCGCTGTGGTAACTCCTGAAATAGAGACTAAGCTGAAGGAAAATGAATGAATGAAATATCTATTACCTGTCTAATTTTGTGTGATCATAACATAAATAAATTATTTATTTAATTGGTGACAAAATAGCATTTTACATGTTAGATATATCAACAACAATATCGCATATTTTACCAGTATCGTGCAGCCCTATTTTAAATTCATCACACTTTATTTCCTTGTACTTTCTTGTACAGCAGGCTCTAAAAATGCTTATATTACTAAACATGTAAAAATGTATAGCCCACTCTCATTATTGCAAAATGTACAATATGTCGCTCAGGGTATGTTTTGTTGTGCTTCAGATACACGTCCTTTTTGTACATGTCCACCAAAAGGTGGTGCTTGTACAGATCACCTAGTCCAGGCCGTCCCATTACTGGGTCATGAACGAGTTGCTATCGGGCCACAAGAATGCAAAACAACTCTATATGCAATCCTTTTAGAATTCCTCTATGAGGGAATGCAAATCGGTGCCGCCATTACACCGTGTCTTAACTACATGCGATCCGGCTTCACAAAATGAAATATTTTTCATGCTAAAACAAGGTTTTGTCCTAACCATACTGTATGTGACGGCGATGTGAAAAAAATACATTTTTTAAATGGTTTCTAATTATGCAACGTTGCAGTAAAACAACAGCATTTACTACAATGGCAGTGTGACCGCCTCAGGTACAGATTATGTGCTTTATTAAGTGTTAAACGATACCAATGTGAGTTAAACATTGAATAGTATAGTGAGTTGTGTTCAGTTGATTTAGTTTGATTTTGCACACATTTGTGAAATGGTTGTATTTTCACGTAAATCTAATTATTGATCTAAATTGTAAATAGATGACTACACCTCCTACATCCACCAAGAATAAATTGAACTGAACTCTTTTAATCCAACAAGAATTTCATTAACATTTTACCTGCCTGACAAGCTGTAAACGTCAAGCTAAAATATTGCAATGGCTTTTTTTCTTCCCCTGTTCATCTATATAAAGTGGTTTGACACAATCTGCATTGTATAAAGTGCTACAGAAAAAATTGTGGCTTAACTTAAAACACGCTTGCTAAAGGTGCTAAAACAGATTTGCAATATTGTAAAACTTCTTAACAATGTGTTAAACCATGTTATCGAAACGTTAAAGGGACAGTTCACTCAAATTCACCATCATTATTTACTCTCCTTTCATTTGTTCACAACCTGCTTGAGTTTCTTTTCTTCTGCTGAGCACAAAAGAAGATATTTTGAAAAATGCTGGTAGTTGGCACCCATTGATATCCATAGTATTTTCTTTTTCTACTACGGAAGTCAATAGATGCCAGCAACCAACATTCTTCAAGATATCTTCCTTTGTGGTCAGCAGAAGAAAAAAACTCGTAAAGGTTTGAAACCACATGAGGAAGAGTAAATGATGAGATCATTTACTTTTTAGGGGTGGACTATCCAAAATAAAAATGTCACCATTTCCTCACTCTCAAGTGGTTCTAAACTTGTATAAAGTTCTTTCTTCTGTTGAACATATAACATTTCCTAATTACATAAACATTACCTATTTTTTATAATTATAAATGTTAATATTTCAATCTGTGGGCGTCACGGTGGCGCAGTGGGTAGCACGTTCGCCTCACAGCAAGAAGGTCGCTGGTTCGAGCCTCAGCTGGGTCAGTTGGCGTTTCTGTGTGGAGTTTGCATGTTCTCCCCGTGTTCGCGTGGGTTTCCTCCGGGTGCTCCGGTTTCCCCCACAAGTCCAAAAACATGTGGTATAGGTGAATTGGGTAGGCTAAAATTGTCCGTAGTGTATGTGTGTGAATGAGTGTGTATGGATGTTTCCCAGGGATGGGTTGCAGCTGGAAGGGCATCCGCTGCGTAAAACATATGCTGGATAAGTTGGCGGTTCATTCCGCTGTGGCGACCCCTGATTAATAAAGGGACTAAGCCGAAAAGAAAATGAATGAAGGAATGAATTTCAATCTGTATTTGATTTTATTGTTTTAATTTGTTGAATAATCACATATATAAACCAGTTTGTCAGGAAAAAAAGTTTCATTTATTGTAATGTAATGTGCATTTATATAGACCTTTTTCTTCGTTGCTGCATGGAGGGCGCCATAGCGACCAGCGTCTTCCGGTAGGATGCTTAGAACTTCCGTTTACAGCGTTTACAACTGGTAAATCTTGATCAGAAAATGGTTGTCAATACCGTTTTGAGTGGCATACGGAGTGTTTTTGTGATCCACAACTTTGATTTTAAAAGATGTGGGTTAAAGCTGTTATACTTCTGTCAGATGCTGTTCAAGCGCGAGAGAAAAACCTTCTCCTAATTCAGTGTCTGCCGTCAGATCAGATGCTGAAATACAGCATCAGTGTTCACGACCTGTCAGCTGTTATACTGTACTCAGCAGCTCTTCAATGCACACACACACGCAATAGATCCCTGCATTATAGAGCAAACCATATTACTGGCATGAAACTTAACAGGTATGTAACGAAGCCATGCAATTTCCAAAACATAAATGTATGTTACTGACACTCTGCTGGCTGATTTGCATGTTGACTCTAACCGGGAGCCGTTTATGTTTCATTTAGTTCATTTGTATTGTGTAGTATTTACCATGGTATGTGTTTTTGTGTCATTTCAAAATGCAATGTATTAGTGGGAAAGTACAAACAGTGTGTGTCAAACATTTTGCTGAATTACATTTGTTTGAGTCGGTTATATATTTGAAAAAAAGAGAAAATGATCACTTTTGCGAAAAATGGCACAAGATGTCGTCTGACGGTAAGGGTAAATGACTCACAAATGTTGTTTTTCATTCCCATTAGATCGCATTATTTAAAGGGCACCTAGTTTACTTTTTCCAGATTTAATATAAGTCTTTTGTGTCTCCAGAATGTGTCTGTAAAGTTTCAGCTCAAAACACCCATCAGATTATTTATTATACCTTTCAGAAGTTTGTAATTTTTAGCTCTGAGCATCTTGTAACTGTTTTTGTGGACTGTGCCTTTAATGCTAGTCCTCCCCGCCCACCGTTCCCACGTGCCTGTCAGTGTGCCTCAATCTCCGCCCTCGGCTGCCTCAGATAACAGACAGACATGAAGTAAGCAGATCTCACGTAACGTTTGTGATAAATATTACAGTAAGAACTTTCCCAATGATTATTTAATGTATTTGTTGTGGAGTTGCAACGATGAGTCACACACAATGTCATTACAAAGTTCACGCACACACACAGATACACACACACACACACACACACACACACACACACACACACACACACACACACACACACACACACACACACACACACACACACACACACACACACACTTTGTGGTGATAAAGTAAAGCTGAAGTAAATCTAATTTTGCATTCTAAGAAAAAGGTCTATAGCACATTTACTGTGTATAACCATACACCCAAAGTACTTTACAATTGTATGAGGGGGGTTAAAATTATAGTTATAATGTGCACTTATTAAATTACAGGCTAAATGAAAAAAATATATATTTTTATGTTTTTAAATGCTTTGAAATTGTAAGATCAAATTGCAAAATCACCATAATTCAATGCACTTTTCTACAACATTCTAGCAACTAATCATTCCTACAGTATATTGCATTACACTCATTTAAACATGCAACATCTTGAAATACATTGAAGTCTGAGGTCGACTCACCTGAATGGGATGCAAACCCGCAGGCATCGGTCAACAGCGATGGCCAGAAGTGTGAGCACTGAAGCCTGCAGCGGCACGATGAGAAAACAGATTAGTGAACATTTTAAAATGATATCATGTTGTCAATCATTTGATATTTATAATTCTCTGTTTATTGGTGCTGTTTTCTTTTATCTTTTTTTTCCCATTTTGTTTGCAGGTAAATGGTATGGAATCATTAAATGGAATAATTTATTTGCTCGTACCCATGGGATTATGATAACGTTATATCAAAACTCAAAAGCTTAAATCTGAAACTTCGCATATATTTTAATAAAATTTTTTAATTATATATATTACTGATTTGTTACTATCTTGATCATTCGTTTACACACACACACACACACACACACACACACATATATATATATATATTCATTCATTCATTTTCTTTTCGGCTTAGTCCCTTTATTAATCTGGGGTCGCCACAGCGGGATGAACCGCCAACTTATCCAGCATATGTTTTATGCAGCGGATGCCCTTCCAGCTGCAACCCATCACTGGGAAACATTCATACGCACTCATTCACACACATACACTACGGACAATTTTAGCTTACCCAATTCACCTATAGCGCATGTCTTTGGACTTGTGGGGGAAACCGGAGCACCCGGAGGAAACCCACGCGAACACGGGGAGAACATGCAAACTCCACACAGAAATGCCAACTGACCCAGCCGAGGCTCGAACCAGCGACCTTCTTGCTGTGAGGCGAACGTGCTACCCACTGCGCCACCGCGTCGCCCATATATATATATATATATAAAATTATGATTGATAAACATTATAATTATTTAACATTTATTTTTTTATTTCTTTATTATAGGTACTGGAATGTGATCTTAGCCAAAAGGTAGGAAAGCCTTTGACTGCTGTGCAGACCTGGCAGTGCATTGAGGTATATTTGTGTAGTATTGGATCAAGAACAAAAAAGGTTTGGATTCAGACATAAAAACAATAACTGTAAAACAGCTTCAAATAGTTTGTTTTGCTTTGTTTTTAAAACATTTGTCCTGAATTTGTCCTATTTAAAAGATTAAGTAAAATAAACTGGAACAACAGTTGTAACAATGGAACAAAAAACAAACAACAATTGTTCATTAAGGTGAGATGTCAGCAAAAATTATGTTAAATAACGTTTAAACCTGGAATGAGTTAAAAGTTGTAAAATCATAGTCTGAAATTAATAACACTATATATGCATATATAACACTACACCACAGTTTATTGTAAAACTAAAACATACTACAGTACTTATTACAGTTTATTACAGTTAATACTACAGTATGCTGTAGCCATGTACTGGCCATTGTACAGGGAGATTCTCAGTGGGGCGCAGTCTTAGTGGGCTGGTGAGCATTTTGTTTTTAAAATTATATATATAATTTTAACTTGGGGAGAACATGCAAACTCCACACAGAAATGCCAACTGACCCAGCTGGGGCTGGAACTGCGCCACCGTGATACCCCAACAACAGTTGTAACAATGGAATGTTAATATACACAGATTACGACCTTTTATTTCCTGTATATTGGCCTCCCTTTCCCTATTTTTTGACTGCTATGCCATTCAATTTCTGGAAAATAACTGTCCGAAGAAGGCGTTAATACCAAGCGGAGTCCTCAGCCGTCAGCTGTCACTTCACAGCAAAAGGCGCTAATCCGGTCATGTTCCTGTTTTTGAGGCTGTTTACACCTGGTCACTTCATTCGTTTTATTCTGATCGTATAAATCCGATCGCTCAAACCACTTCAGACCGTGGTCTGGGACACATTCCAGACGAAAATGGACAGGTCTAATTACATTTTTTTGCACAAAATTAATTTAAATAAAATAAATTATGACCTGGAGAAAACCAGCCAAACACATGTAAAGTGCATAAATAAATAAATACATATTTACTATAAGCATAAAACGTGTTCTAACTTTTCTTCATCTGCCAAGAAAGTAAACTAGTCATGTTCAACTACACGATCTTTAGCCAGTATGAAGAATGTTGTCTTAATTCATCAACATTTTTACTATTATTTGTTTAAGTATTTGTTTCGTTGTATTTATTTTTTTCTTTCACTTAAATAATTTTATTTTTATTACAATTAATATCAAATGGCAGCATTACATTACAGAGATGCAGCATGCTCCTGTAGTTCTGTGAAAAGAGATGAAAAATAATATAAAATATAGCATTTCTTTTGATTTCAAAGGCCAAGTGTTTTATTTTTGGGAGAGTATGTTGTATACAAAAAATGAAGCACAAAGCCTTCTGTAGCCTGCATTTTTTGTGGATTCTTTAGCTTGGACCTTATTCTACAAACATAAAACGATAAATAAAAATGTGTCAAGGACCAAAAGCAGTCCATAAATCAGTAAGTTTATAAATGGAGTTTTATATAAAATCCACAGATAGTGACATTAATAATATTTTAGCTAATATATATATATATATATAGCTAATATATTGCTAAAATATAATGACTGTCATTATCAGAGAGGCATAAAAAAGTGAAGTACATTATTATAATTATTATTGTTGTTATTGTTTTATTATTCAGATGGTCAATTTCTGACTAGTGAGGTTGTATGTGCCTACCAGTTTGTTATTTACCTAATAAATCGCAACACATTTTTTTTTTATTCCTAAAATTGCTTTCTCTCGTGACATGGACTAATACATTTATGGACTATATATTTTACCCCAACACTTCATATTTCTTATTCAAACTTCTTATATTTTATATTTATAACACTAATCTCAACTTATTATTGACTGTAATATAAAACTTTAATACATGTTTGTAAATTTATTGGTAAATATATTTAATACATGTTTGTGTACTTTATTGGTAAAAGTTAATGAATGTAACTTCAAATGCAGCTTGTGCTGGTCATACACTGCTCATACAGTTGCAGTTTATACTGATATAAATAAATAATAATTGCGAAAAGCTTTTATCATGGTATACGGTATTCATTCATTCATTTTCTTTTCGGCTTAGTCCCTTTATTAATCTGGGGTCGCCACAGCGGAATGAACCGCCAACTTATCCAGCATATGTTCTACGCAGGGGATGCCCTTCCAGCTGCAACCCATCACTGGGAAACATCCACACACACTCATTCACACACATACACTACGGATAATTTAGCTTACCCAATTCCCCTATAGTGCATGTCTTTGGACTTGTGGGGAAAACCGGAGCACCCGGAGGAAACCCACGCGAACACGGGGAGAACATGCAAACTCCACACAGAAACGCCAACTGACCCAGCCGAGGCTCGAACCAGCTACCTTCTTGCTGTGAGGCGAACGTGCTACCCACAGCATACCACAGCAAAAGATTACTTTAACAGGTATAACAAAAAGCCTAAGTAAGAATTTTGCATGCCATCATATATGAAAATTTTAATAATAATGTCTGCTTGAATATAAATCACCTATTAAGTATTCAAGCATGTGGTGCTGTGATGAACAGCCACTAATACAATCTGAATATATATTTATAAAGCACTCTAAAAGTTAAAATAATTATCAATATTGTGCATATTGATTATCACAACATATTGCATTATTGAATATCGCTATATGTCTACCTCTACGGGAAGCCCCCGTTAAAAAAAAAAATTGCACATAATCTTAGTAAGCAACTTCACAAAACAGTTGTTATTTTTTGTACTGCAAAAAGCATGCACGTGATTCCACAAGACAAGCTAATCCAGCATTAAATATTTTAATACAAAATGTTGGGGGAAAAATGCAAAAAGGTCCAAAAAAGAAAAAAAAAGTGAAAAGCCCCTTTCACTAGGCTGGCTACGGGCCTGAATACTGTTGATATTTTAAAACTTTTATCATAAACAGTTGCGAAAAATTAAGATATTTCGCAATTTCTTTCTTACCTCAGACTTTACCGTCAAAAACCGAAAGGCCGCCATTAAATCATTTTCTGTGTGGAGTTTAGTGAAGCCTCGTCTTTTTCCCGCCTTAAAGGGATAGTTCGCCAAAAAAAGGCTGTTAATTTTTTCACTTAATTTCCTCAGGTCATCAAAGATTTAGGGAGCTTTTTGCTTCAGCAGAATTTTAAAAGATTTTTAGCTGAAACAAAATGCAAGTCAGCAGCTACCAACACTTTGAGAGTAAAAAGCAATATAAATGCAACACAAATAGTTAATTAGAGAAACAGGATGTGTGTGTTATATTGTTCAAATGTACTTTTTTGGCTTATTCTGGATGCTGCAACCTCTAGAAAAAAGGTTTCCTACTGTAAGGTTTGACAATAAGAACCTCACAATCCATTTAGGCCTAGTGGTGAACATATAGGACAATTTATAAAACTGTGAGACAATAATAACGTGTAGTTTCTTGCAAAGACCATCGCCTTTTTCCCGCCTTAAAGGGATAGTTCGCTAAAAATGCTGTTATTTTTTTCACTTAATTTTCTCAGGTCATCAAAGATTTGGGGAGCGTTTTGCTTCACTAGAATTTCAAAAATGATTTTAAGCTGAAACAAAATGCAAGTCAGCAGCTACCAGCACTTATAAAACAATATAAAGGCAACACAAAAAGTTGTTTTGATTGAGAAACGTGTGTTACAGGCCCCTATCCAGCCTGATGAAAGGGGTGGTTCTTTTTTCTTAAAAAGTGGACCTTTTCACAGTTATTTGCCTCATTTTCTATGTAATTTTGAGGTTTAAATACTGCATTTTAGTGACATTTTAAGCAGTATTTTTTGCTGGATTAGCTTGCCGGATGGTCATCATAACCACACATTGTACCAAAAACATTTCATAAACATTTAGAATAAAGAAATATGAGAACAATACTTATTTTTTAAATACAAATGTATTACATCATATATAATTAGAAAACAAATAGAAATTTGTTAATGTTTTAAATTAAAAACTAGCCTATTGTCATTTATTAGGCAAATAACAAACTGGCCAACACATTCAACTTTCCTCACATTCAGTCAGGCCGAAGCGACAGCCAACACAGGATTCCGCTTGGTCTTAAAGCCCTTTCAAAGGGTTATTTCCACAATTTATTATGGCATAGCAGTCAAAATAGGACAAATGAACTCATGAATGGGACAAGTTCTGGACCTTTGTCAGTAAGGGGTGGGTCTTTTGAACACCCCTAGCCAAGGGCCTGTGTTATATTGTTCAAAAGTACTTTCTTGGGCTTATTCTGGATGCTGCAGCCTCTAGATAAACCTTAACCTTCCTACAGTAAGGTTTGACAATAAGAAGCTCATAATCCAGATAGTGGTGAACACATAGGACCATTTACAAAACTGTGAATTTTAGGCAATATAATGTTTCTTGCAAAGATCAACTGTTTTGCTTCTTGAGATGCCAATGTATTGTCAAGGAGGAACAAGTATTAACAAATGTTTTTTGGCTTTTTTTAGTCAGTGCCATTGACTTGAGCGACCAAAAATGAAGGGACCTTATTTAATTTTCTGAAGAAGAAAAAAAAACCCACCTACATCTTGGATATCCTGAGTGAGTAAATAAACAATCAATATTAAATCCATATTCAAATATGATGACCTACTGTAATAAAAGACAATGGTACTTTGCGTTTTTTTCTGTCTGATGACGAATAAAAATATTGAGAGCCAATAACAATCTGTCCTAAAGGCATAAAATGGCAGCGTTGACTTACATTAAACAAACCAATGCTGTGATTTGGTGTTACAGTTATCTTAGTCGTCCTTCTTGGTGTGAATAGGCCTTTAGTCAGACCAAAAAACCTAAATGTTTTCAACAAAGCATTTTGGCCATTTTCCAACTTAGAACAGAAGAACAGAACAGAGAAGTTGAGCAAGAACAGAGAAGTTGAAGTTGAGTTGAAATATAGCCTAATTCTATTTTTGTTTCAGGGTGAATTGCATCACATTTCTACACAGAACAATGCTTGACATTCATAAAAACATGAAACAAAACCAAAAAAAGGAAACCTTACTCAATATGGTGGACATAACTGCAAGCAAGAACAGGTATTTTTAACAGATCATTTTCTTCTCTTAAATTCAGACAAAACAGAATTATTACTTATTAGGCCAATATCCTGTACACAGCAGATCTCACAACTCCACCTGCAATTAGAGGGACACAAAGTTAGCTTTAGCTCTACTGTAAAAGATCTGGGTGTTATACTAGACAGCAATTTAACCTTTGAAAATCATATCTCCCATGTCACAACAACAGCCTTCTTTCATCTGAGAAATATCGCTAAGTTACGAAGTATGCTATCCATCTCAGATGCAGAAAAGCTAGTTCATGCTTTCATGACTTCTAGGCTGGATTACTGTAATGCTCTGTTCGCTGGTTGCCCAGCATCCTCTATTAATGAACTTCAGTTAGCGCAAAGTGCAGCTGCCAGAGTTCTTACCAGGTCTAGAAAATATGATCATATCACCCCAATTTTATCTTCCTTACACTGGCTACCTGTTAAGTTCCGTATTGATTATAAAATATTGCTTCTTACCTATAAAGCTTTAAATAATCTAGCACCTGTTTATCTAACCAACCTTCTGTCTCGCTACAATCCAACCCGCTCTTTAAGATCTCAAAACTCAGGGCTTCTTGCTGTGAGGCGATCGTGCTACCCACTGCGCCACCCATTTCTTTTTTGCATTGATATTTAATATCTCTTGTTTAAATACACTATGAACAGCAGCTACGCTAAATGTTTTCTTTGTTCTCTATTTCCACCTGGGGATACTCATTCCGAGGTCCCTAGAGATTGTGCAGCGCCATTGATGTGATCCAAGTCCTGTGAAGAGATGATGCCAACCATAGAGGACTTCTAGAGATCTCCATAACCCTGGACCAGGCCGTATCCTGAGCAGATGCTGTGGCGGTCTTGGAGGAGTGGAGAGCATGAGACTGATTCCTGAAAGTCCCCAGTGACAGACGAGTTTCCGCATTGATCCCGTGGGCCAGCCTGAACACCCGCCGGTGACCTACTCACACCTGCAGCTTCTCCACAGTGGACATCCAGCGTTCTTCAGCCTCCAGCGCCTAGACTGCAGCTCTGCACAAGAAGTTTGTCCAGAGGAGAAATGGTCATGCCCAACTGAGCCTGGTCTCTCTCGGGTTTTTTTCCTTCACTTTTGTCAATTGGTGAAGTTTTGTTTTGTTCCTCGCCGCTGTCGCCACTGACCTGCTTGTGGAGCTGCGCATCAATGGATTTGCTCTTCAGTGTTTGGACTTTCAGCAGTGAAAATTAAACCACACTGAACTGAACTAAACTAAACTTTAACTCTGAAAACTGGACTGACACAGTTTCAATTTTAATTTACCAGAACTTCTATGTTAAGCTGCTTTGACACAATCTACATTGTAAAAGCTCAATAGAAATATAGATTAATTGAATTGAATATTGGCAACACTTCATATTAAAATGATAGCCCACAAGGTCAAAGTAAATGTATTTTGGAGGTGGAGAAATCAATTAAACAATCTTCAGCAATAAAATGCATTGATGAATCATAGAGAATATAAAGACCAGAACTTGTGTTTAAAACTGTAAATGGAGTTCTCATTTTACACTTGAACAACTATTAATGCTGAAGTCTATTTGACTTATTATATTATTAATTCAATTACATGATCAATGCTGTAAAAAGAACCTTATGAAATTAAAAAATAGTCACATAAAGCTTTTACCAGAAGTTTATCTGTGGCTGAAAAACACTTGCAGAGCACATAGCCTATTGGTTAATTATTAAATTCCTTTTTTTTTTGGCAAGAGAACAATATGGTGTGCCACTTGCTCTTGCACTTGCTGGATCAAAATAACTACTTCCTGCTTAACCACGCAGGCATGAGCTTAACCACACAATGTAAAGCTGCAGAGCCAGACTGCACAGTACTGGTGTATATATGGTTTGCTTGGCAACAGAAAAAATAGTGCACATCAAATTAATAAATACAGTAGAAAGTGTACTGTTTGTGTATGATTTGTTTCAAGATCAAGGACATAATAGAGATGCACATGGTCAGTAACAATACACTGTGAATTCAATGTTAAAACTGTAAAAATGCTACTGTGAAAATCTATAACCTGGTTAACAGTAAGTGTCCTTAATATATATACACAAAGTGGATAAACGTAAATTGACTTTCCCAGAATTCCCTGCATGCCACTTCACTTTTTATGCTTTTTGTTGACATTACTATTCATTTATTCATTTTCCTTCAGCTTAATCCTTTATTAATCAGGGGTCGCCACAGCGGAATGAACCGCCAACTATTCCAGCATATGTTTTACGCAGCGGATGCCCTTCCAGCTGCAACCCAGTACTGGGAAACACCCATACACTATTGCATTCACACACACACACTCATACACTATGGCCAATTTAGCTAATCCAATTCACCTATAGTGCATGTGTTTGGACTGTGATGGAAACCGGAGCAGCCAACACAGGGAGAACATGCAAACTCCACACAGAAATGCTAACTTACACAGCTGGGACTCGAACCAGCAACCTTCTTGCTGTGAGGCGACCCCTGCTAACCACTGAGCTACCATGCCGCCCGCTGTTGACGTTACTATTAGTATATATATATATTTTTAAGTTCCCATCAGTTATGTGCATTAGAGTTTTATGTTACGTCTAATGTTGATAAATAATGTTTATTGTATTACTTTAATTTCATGTGTGTTACCATGATGGCGTTTAATAGTCGTGTGTTGTTTGATATTAGTATATTATGAGCATTTGTTCATTATATGACTTTCTCATCCACGCATGCTCATGGTTGTGTTTTTGTCTGTGTCACAAAGGATATGATGAGAACAAAGATACTGCATGCGTTAGCCCAGGCATGATTTAAATTATATTGTATGACTGCAAAATATAAATAAGTAAAAAAAAAAAAAATCTGATTAACTTAAAACATAAATGCACAAAATCTAGGATATGTGAAAAAACGTAGCACTCTTTGCTAGCATGTGGCGCTTATAGCATTATAGTGTAATATATAATTAAACTATTATTTATTAATATTAATAAATGTGCTCATAGCATTTATAGTTAATACAAAACACTGCTGTATTAACTATAAATGAATGAAATATGGTAGTTTACTGTAAAAATTTGAAATCTCTTTAACAAATTTTATTGTATTTTTAACAGTAAATTACTGGCAACCACAACTGTCGTTTTTTTATTGCAAACTTTACAGATAATTTTTTTTACAGTGTGGTTGTGGTGTTTAAAAAAAATATCAGTGGGTACTAAAGGAACCAAAGTGTGCACTGCATAACCTAGTTTGCATTTCTTATCTGTTATCTTCTTCTGCTGCTGCTGTAGCTCATCTGATTCAAGTTTAGATTTGTAGATATGCTTTTCTGGAGACCTTGGTTGCATCAAGTGTATTTTTTGCAACTCTTAGGGTTGCCAGCTGTCCCATATTGGCTGACACATCAAATATTTTGGGCCTATTTAATTTGACTTATATACTGAACCTGCTTTTTAAAGGGGTGGTCCACAGTGTTGTTTTTTTTGGGTTTGATTGTGTTTATGGGGTCCAAAACAATGTGTGTTCGTGATTCATTTGTAAAAAATCACATTATTTGTTCACATATCTTACCTTCATTTTATACAGCTACTGAGCTAACATGGAAACGACCATCATATTTCCTGGTTCCTCATATAAGGCCCACCCTCAAAGGGTCTGATTAGTCAGCTAACCTAATGTGTTGTGATTGGCGGATCGGCTTCACGTCACCAAGAAACGTCATGCCTCTCCTGCATGCTGATTTTTACAAGTGTTTACAAATAAATCGAATGAAGCTGTCTAGAATCAGCCAATTTGCTTGTAAAAGAGTAGCAATCAGAATCGATTTAAGATCAGTGGATACCTACTGTAAATATATTACTGATATTTTTCAGATTTGTACCTTATTTCATAGTGATAAAGTTGACAACTCTAGCTACTGTTGTCTTGCTATCCGCTGAACCACTCTGTTCTTTCTCCTCTGAATTCTGGCATCAAGAAAGCATCTTCACACACACAAACAATGCTCATTGGGTAGTTTCTGATTGTCAGACGATTATCTGTAAACCCCAGAGATGACTATATCGGATCCCCGAAGATCAGCAGTTGCTGAAATACTCAGATACACAACTACTCAGACAAGCCAGTCCTGCATTTAAATCGCTTTTCCTTCCTCAATTTGATGCTCGGTTTGAACTTAAGCATGGTCATTTTGACTACATCTACATATATGTCTTTGAGAGTGAAAAAACACTTTAGTTTAAGTACCAATTCTCACTATTAACTACTGGTTTATTACCTGCCTATTATTAAGATATTGGTTGTTTATTCATGATCTTATTCTATATCCATATCAATACTTAAACCAAACTAATAACAAGCAGCAAATTAGGAGTTTATTGAGCTTAAAGTCATAGTTATTGGTTTGTTATTCACGAGAATTCAAATAAAGTGTGACCAAACATAATTAATAAATACTAAAAATGTAAAAAAAAAATACAGTCACATTTTGTTTTAAGGTACAATTCTTTCTATTAACAAACCATTAACTATGACATTTTGCTCAATAAATTGTACTAGATAAATAAAACAAATAATTTTTTAACAGTTATTATGGTAGTGGTTGAGTTTTAGGGATTGATTAGGGATGTAAAAAAAACATCATGCAGAATATGTATTTTAAAAGTACTAATAAACAATCTTAATAGTAGGCAGGTAATAAGCAACACAGAAAAATCTTCCTGTCTAAAATTACTTAGCTGAATCAAACAAACTTTTCTAGTCACCTCAACTCAACATCAGTCAAATTGGCAAAAAATATTAAGTTAAACTTCGTATAAATAAAAATACTTAGTTGAAACCTGATTAAATGATTAAAATGAGTAAAAGTAACATAAAAACATTTGTTGTTATGACTTTTTGTCATATCATTATTTTACAGTGTACACTGTAAGAAAATGATTGCTGCCTTAAATTAGCAGAGCTACATATGGCTGCATTTCGTCTTTAAAATGAACGCACCGGGGCGGTATGACGCCGTTCCTTTTTGCGCTATCCAGCTGGCCGCTTACCTCCACGGCTATGGCTACGTTTGCCCAGTAGTTCGCTGCATACGCCAGTGGTCTTGAGTCGCAGACAGCAGTTGACCACAACGACGGAGTTCAAGTCTGGCGAAGAACGGTTCCAGTAAGCAGGTAAGACAAAAACAGAAGCCAAAAAATAAAATAAACAACTAAATAACAGGGTGAGAATGTGGTAAAATCTGAAAACGTGGTAAAAATCAGGCTTTTCTTTTTCTGGATTGCTTTTGAAAACACTGTCGGTTGGGTTTAGGGAAGTGGGTGGGCAGATCAATTAGTGCTTTTGAAAACACTACTGGTTGTGTGTAGGGAAGGAGAAGGGTGGGTCAGTCAGTCAGTCAGTGGACAGCGGCCTCTGGTGGATTTACGCGAGAGCAGCAGGAGCAAATGGCACTCGCAAAAGAAGTTTGAGATCTCAAAAAGAGTATACAGCGGCCTCTGGTGGATTCGCGAAACAAAAACTGCAAAAACTGTATTTGGCACTCTCCAGAAATGTATATAGGGGTATGTATCCATAATGAGCCTGGGTTGGAACTTTTCTAGTCATCTCAACTCAACATCAGTTAAACTGACAAAAAATATTAAGTTGAACTTTGCACAACTAAAAATATTTAGTTGAAACTTGATTAACTGAATAAAATGAGTTAAAGTACCATAAAACATTTATTGTTATGACTTTTTGTCATATCATTATTTTACAGAATAGTGATAATTGGTACTTAAACCACAAAGTGTTGCCAAAAATACATTTATATTTAAATACAAATATTTGCACACAACATCTCTTTATCAACATACTAGGAAACAAACAAACCACTTAAAAGTAATGACCTTGCAGTTGTATGAGTGTGTGTGTGTGCTTATCTGGATGTGCATGTTTGTAAGTGAACACAGCTTCCTATTTCAACCACCGCAGTTTCTAGTAAGTTCCTGCAGAGTTCCTGTGTGTTTTGTGTCACTATGGCCGATGGTGAGAAGCTGATCTACACGGTGCTGGAGGTGTTGATCTCTGTGGGATGCTGCCTGGGGAATATGCTGGTCATCTGGGCCGTGTGGTCGTCCCGTGCATTGAGACAGACCACCTTCTGCTTCGTTGTGTCTCTGGCGGTGGCTGATTTTCTGGTGGGCTTGGTAGCTGTTCCTCTGGCGGTGCTGGTGGACGGACGCTTGAAAACCAGTTTCCACAGCTGTCTCTTCATTAGCAGCGTGCTCATCGTGTTGACGCAGGCATCGGTGCACTCTCTGCTGGCCATCGCTGTGGACCGATACTTGCGTGTCTACAACCCTCTCAGGTTTGGATGTTCAATGGTTTATACTTGAGGCGTGGCCAAATTGATTGAGTTTGCATATATGGAGGAAATTCATCAGTTCAGAGATGAGGATTGTTGATTACTGTAAAAAATGCTGGGTTCCGCACAATCCCTTCATGTTGTCCCAACATAAATCGATTTTAACTTAATCGTTTTTACAAATTTAATTGGACTGAACATAAAACAATTAAGCGGTCCCCCCAAAAAACTTAAGAGTTGTGTTGTTTCAACTCATTTTAACGAAGTAGTTTGGTTGGAGTTTGGATGGTTGGAGATGACACGGTTTAATTTAATCTTAACAATGACAATGGAAAAGATAACATATATTAAGAGATAAATGCAAGATTTCGGAGGGAGTGTGTGTCGTTTCAAATTGTTCCTATAATGTCTTGGAGTAGGAAATGTGTTGATTGATGAATAAGAAGAGAGGTCATAATGTTTATTGATATAAAATACTGAGTTTTTAATTTTATTTTTGTTGTTTTCCTTTTCTATTTCCTGAGTGTAAAGTTAAAATGCAATAATTTTTTTTTATTAATCTGAGAAGACACTATTTATATATTAATGCCCATATCTGTGCATTGATTCAATTCATGAGTGCAGAAAGTAATGCCTGACTCAAAAGCTGCAATCTAAATAGCTTGCTCTTTCTTAAAACGCTTCCTATTTCGAAATAGCCAGTACGATTTTTTTTAAGTAAAACATTCAATTATTTTATCTAGCCAGGGTGCATTTGATTTAAAGGTGATAGTGACAATATTTATAATGCAATTTATAAATCATCTATAAATTTATTCATTCATTTTCCTTCGGCTTAGTCTCTATTTCAGGGGTTGCCACAGTGGAATGAACCGCCAACTATTCCAGCATATGTTTTACGCAGCGGATGCCCCTCCAGCTGCAACCCAGTACTGGGAAACACCCATACACTCTCATTCTCACACACACACACACACACACACTCATACACTACGGCCAATTTAGTTTATTCAATTCACCTTTAGCGCATGTCTTTGGACTGTGGGGGAAACCAGAGCACCCGGAGGAAACCCACGCCAACATGGGGAGAACATGCAAACTCCACACAGAAATGACAACTGACCCAGCCGGGACTCAAACCAGTAACCTTCCAGCTGTGAGGCGACAGTGCTAATCACTGAGCCACCGTGCCGCCTCTATAAATTTATGTTTAAATTTATTCAACTTTTTAATCACAGGAGATTTTAAAAACAGTCAATTAAAAATCATCTATTTTTAATTATAATAATATTTTGACTAAATAATTATTTATACTTTATTTGATCTAAACGTAAACTTAAAAAATGCATAAGAGACTTCTTAAAAAAAAAAAAAACTCTACATGGTCACTAACTTTCCAAATTATTAGTCCTCATGTGAAATTCGTATTCTTTTTGAAATATTTCTTTAGTGATGTTTAACAGAGTAATGACTTTTTTTCCACAATGTTTGTTATTATATTTGACTTCTGAGGAAAGTCTTACTTCTTTTAGCTTGTCTGGAATTATGCATATTTGCAAGAAATATATAAAAACTGTTAAGGTCATTATTATTAGCCTCCTTAAGAATGTTCTTTTTTGACTAGCTACAGAACAAACCACTGATGTCCAATGACTTGCCTAACTATCTAACTTAGTTAACCTAATTAAGCCTTAAAATCACACTTTAAGCTGAATACTAATATCTTGCAAAAAAACTAGTAAAATATTGTGCACTGCCATCATGGCAAAAAGACAAAAAAACAATATCAGAAATTAGTTATTAAAAATATTATGTTGGCGGTACAGTGGCTCAGTGGTTAGCACTGTTACCTCACAGCAAGAAGGTCGCTGGTTCGAGTCTCGTCTGGACCAGTTGGCATTTCTGTGTGGAGTTTGCATGTTCTCCCCGTGTTGGCGTGGGTTTCCTCCAGGTGCTCCGGTTTCCCCCAGAGTCCAAACACATGCGCTATAGGTGAATTGGATGAGCTAAATTGGCCGTAGTGTATGAGTGTTTGTGTGAATGTGAGAATGTATGGGTGTTTCCCAGTATTGGGTTGTGGCTGGAAGAGCATCCGCTGCATAAAACATATGCTGGAATAGTTGGTGGTTCATTCCACTGTGGCGACCCCTGATAAATAAGGGACTAAGCCAAAGGAAAATTAATGAATGAAAATATTATGTTTAAAAATGTGTTGAAAAAAATCTGCCTATTAAAAAGCACTATGGAAATATAAAAACATTAATAATTTCATCCTCAACTATATAAACACACAATCTCTTTCTTCAGGTACAGGGGAGCGGTCAAAAAGCAGCACTTGTGGATTGCGGTCACCGTTTGTTGGCTCTTGGCTGCTGTACTCGGTCTAATCCCTATGTTCGGATGGCACAAAGAAAACACCACGACACCAGAAAACTCCACTATCACGTGTGAGTTCATCACTGTGATGTCTATGTCCTACATGGTCAACTTCATCTTCTTCACTTGCCTCCTTCCACCCACCTTCATCATGATTCTCCTCTACTTGTTAATCTTTACAATGATTTCTAAACAGCTGAGAAAAGGAGTCGGACGTGGCATGGCGTCCAATTCGTTTTACCAAAAAGAGCAAAAACTGGCTACTTCTTTGGCTTTGGTGTTGATTCTGTTTGTTGTATGTTTGCTACCATTGCACATAATGAATGCACTGAATTATTATTACACCAATATAGAAGTGCCAGTCCCGGCTTTCCACATCGGCATCCTCCTCTCTCATGCCAACTCTGCCGTGAACCCCATAGTGTACGCTTTTAAGGTCCCTAAGATTAAGATGGCATATAAAAGCATCTTGATGAAGCTGACGGGCTCAGAGCAGAAGGCAGAGCAGAGTAGCCAGACTTTGGATAATAATGGCAGCACCAACTCGAACAACACTGCCAGATGTACCATGAAGATAAAACCACAGGTCATTTTAACTGCAAGCCCAGACCTTTAGCTTGAGTTTATGTTCGTGCACAATGAATAAAGAAGAGGAAGAGTTGGAGTTAAAAACAAAAGTTTAATTAAACAAATGTGCAATTTTTTGTACGTTGGTACCTTAAAGGGACAGTTCACCCAAAAATGTAAATTCTAATAACCATTGACTTTCATAGTATTTGTTTTTCCTACAACCCCAAATCAGAAAAAGTTAGGACAGTATGGAAATCGCAAATAAAAAAAGAAAGAAGTGATTTCTAAATTTACTTTGACTTGTATTTCATTGCAGACAATACAACAGCACATTATTTAATGTGTTACTCATGATTGTTTTTTTTTTTTTTAAATAAACACGTATTCCAATTTTTGGTTCTTGCAACACATTTCAAAAAAAGTTGGATCAGTAAAGCATTTACCACTTTGTAATGTTGCCATTTTTTTTCACAACACTTAAATGACATTTAGGGACTGAAGACACCAAGTGATGAAGTGTTTCAGGTGTAATTTTATTCCATTCTTCCTGCAAACAAGTCTTTAGGTGGGCAACAGTACGGGGTCTTCGTTGTCTTATTTTGCACTTTAAAATTCTCTATTGAAGACAGGTTGGGACTGCAGGCAGGCGGGCCAGTCAAGTACCTGTATCTTCTTCCTCCGCAGTCAGGACTTTGTAATAAGTGCAGAATGTGGTTTTGCATTGTCTTGTTGAAATATGCATGGGCTTCCCTGGAAAAGAAGGCAGCATATTGTGCTCCAAAATCTCTGTGTACTTTTCAGCATTAATGGTGTCATCACAGAAGTACAGGTTACCTTTGCCAAAGGCACAGACAAAACCCCCATAGCATGACAGACTCTGGCTTTTGGACTTGTTGCTGGTAATAGTTTGGATGATCTTTTCTTCTTTCACAGTGTCCTTTTCTCCCAAAAAATGATAATAATACTGATTCATCTGACCACAGTTCACGTTTCTACTGTGTGATGGCCCATCCCAGACGCTTCAGAGCCCAGAGAAGTCGACGGTGCTTCTGGACACTGTTAACATAGGGCTTCCTTTTGGCACAGTACAGTTTTAACTGGCATTTATGGATGTAATTACATATTGTGGTACTTGACAAAGGTTTGCTAAAGTAGTCCTGAGCACATGTGGTGATATCGCTTATTTAACGATTCTCGATGCAGTGCCGCCCGAGGGATTGGAGATCACGGTTGTTCAGTTTAGGCTTGCGCCCTTGTCCTTTATGCACTGAAATTTCTCCAGATTCCTTGAATCTTTTAATTATGTTATGCACTTTTGAAGGTGAAATATCCAAATGTCTTCCTATCTTTCTTTGAGGAACATTGTTTTTAAACATTTCAATCATTTTCTCATTTATTTTGTTGGCAAACTGGCGATCCTCTGTGCATCTTTGCTCCTAAAGGACTAGACCTTTCTTGGATGCTGCTTTTGTATTAAATCATAATTACAATCACCTGTTGACATCACGTTTCAAATCACATCATTATTTAACCAATTTACCTGATTACTAGCCCTAAACTGATCCTGTTCCAACTTTTTTTGGAATGTGTTGCAGGTCTGAATGACAGGAATGGATGTATATTTACAAATGAAATGAAGTTGACCAGACAAAACATGAAATATTTTGTGTTCACATTGTCTGCAATGAAATACAAGTCAAAGTAAAAGTCTAGGTGGAAATTTGGCTTTTTCATCATGATCATCATCATCACTACTTTCTTTTTTTTATTTGCGTTTTCCCAATTTTTTCTGATTTGAGGTTGTACTTTGGAAGTCAGTGGCTACAGGTTTTTAGCTTTCTTCACAATATCTCCTTTTGTACTCAGCACTTTACATGTGTTTGTTGCCTCATTACAAACATAGAGTGCAATTTTCGCAATATACAGGTTAAACTAACAAAAGATACATTTATAATCCATATATCCTGCATTTTATAAGTGCAACTATAATTATGGACTATTAAAATATTTGAAGCAGGACAGGAATTTTGATCTATATGTGCAGATATTGGCTTTTTTTGCATTTTTTTTTCTTTGCATTTTTTTAATTTACTAACAATTTTTAAAAAATAAGTACTTTTATTCAGCGAAATAAAATGTTGATGCTCTATAATGATTAAGAGCATTTTTTTGTAAATAAAATAACAAAAATGTTTATATTCCTTTTTAAACAACACAATACCAATGTTGTTAAAACGTCAGAAAAGTTAAGGAGTCAGTTAATATATTTTACTTCAAATTTAAAAGAAATGTTATTAGACCTTATATAGAACAAAACAAATAATACAATTCTACTCAAACTCATTGCTAATAAATCTAGAGAAACTGAATTTTCAAGTGTTCTCTAAATGTTTTCCATAGCTGTACATATATCAGCATGATGAACATTATTGTACGTGTGTGTGTATTTTTTAGGGCATTTACATAAGCTGTTTGGTGACACTGGCAATGAATTCCAGAGCATTGTAATTTAAATACTGTGTGAAATAGTAGTCTAATAAAAAATGTTCTTATGTTATATCTCATGTGCTGTCATTAAAAATCATCTGCAGCCCTGTTCTCTAAAAATTGACCTCTGTCATTTGGGGGGGGGGGATTCACTAGTTGCAAGCATTTTAAAAACACTTGATGTCACAATAATAAAAGAGGAAGAGAAACTATCATCATACTGAGCATTTTAAGTATTTTTTAGCTGTTTTAATGTGAATCACTTACCTCATAACTTTTACATTTAAAGGAACAGCCTCAAAACAAAGGAATTACTCACCTCGAGTCATTCCAAATAGACTACACATGATTTTATTCTTCTGTGAAAATTAAAAATCTTCATGCAGATGGTGTCTGGGACAGTCATGCTCTGAAACTGACAAATAATTATCATTAAAGCATCATAAAAAGACATTTTACCCATCACCAAGTATTAAAGGTGCCATAAAGTGCATTGAGTCAATATGTAAAATTGTATTTTGATATCTACATAGGCATGTGGCTTAGGTAAGTAAAACAAAAAAAATCTAACTCTCCAGTTTTATGCACTCATTTATAACCACAGGATATACCCTAGAATAAAAAGTTCGGTTTTGACCATATTTGGAATGGTCATGAATATTAATGATCTCTGCTCTGATGCTCTATGCTCTACAACTGAAATGGTGGATACGTTTATTTTAGCTAGGAGTGAATGAGATATCTTTATGCCACCAGAGTAACCTACTTTGCTCCTTAGTTAGTGGATGATAAATAGGCTAAATTATAATTATACCTGAAAAATGGGACAGAGATGTATTTAGAGTTGTATTTTGAAGCTTTAACATATATGAAAACGCAGAAAGGAATTAGTATCAACCTCTGCATAAACAGATGAGTTTTATAAAGTTTATTTGCACCTTTTCAACTCCTGCTGAGTGATATGACACAATGCATAAATGTGCAGTAAACACATCATAAATGGATACTTAGCACTTTACATGTGTTTGTTGCCTCATTACAAACATGCACTGCAAATTTAATTCAATATACACATTAAACAACCACAAGCTGTGATCACTCCATGGTAATGCATGGCTGCCTGCTTCATTAAACAAACACATTAAAGATACATTTATAATCTGTATATCCTGCATTTTACATTCTGTGACAAGTTGTGATCACTTCATGATAATGCACAACTGCCTGCTTCATTAAAGGGCACCTAGTTTACCCCTTTTTACAGATTTAATATAAGTCTTTTGTGTCTCCAGAATGTGTCTGTAAAGTTTCAGCTTAAAACACCCATCAGATTATTTATTATACCTTTCAGAAGTTTGTAATTTTTAGCTCTGAGCATCTTGTAGCTGTTTTTGTGGACTGTGCCTTTAATACTAGTCCTCCCCGCCCACCGTTCCCACGTGCCTGTCAGTGTGCCTCAATTTCCGCCCTCGGTTGCCTCAGATAACAGACAGACATGAAGTAAGCAGATCTCACGTAACGTTTGTGAGAAATATTACAGTAAAAACTTTCCCAATGATTATTTAAAGTATTTGTTGCGGAGTTGCAACGATGAGTCACACACAATGTCCTTACAAAGTTCACACACACACACACACACACACACACACACACACACACACACACAC